>VURO01022538.1:0-18167 GCA_015108175.1 Pelvicachromis taeniatus
GTTCTGTCCTTATTGTGCGTCCCTTTGCCCAACTTGACAGACAGCTAACGGCTTCAATGAACATTGGAGGCAGAAGTAATTTTAAGGCTTTTACTTCGCTGATAGTTCAATGAATGACATCTTTTCCTTCCCGTAAAACTAAAAACAAACACAAAGTAAATGTTACAAGATGTCTTTCCTTTAACTTACACTTCTAGGCTATAAACTATACTGTTACATAGTATGCATAACAACAGCAACTCAGAAACGATCATAATACAACCTACTGTGTTTAGCTTCACAAAAGATAAACATAAATGGGATAACTTGTTTCTAAACAAATCACTGGGATAAAAATGCACTAAATAAACTTATAAACATGTTGTTTCATTAATACTCACAAGCAATAACTTTCCAAGGCAGAAATGTATTAAAAGGCATCTAAGCAGATGAACAGCATAGCTTGCAGTCTAACATGCAGCCAGCTTCCTATTTCCTCCTCCCACAGGAACATAGAAAACCCCACCAAAATATAAGCATGTGAGTAATCCCATTATGACCAGCAGAGAGTGCTGAAGAGAAGAACCTATGCATATCATAACAATCATCATCATCATCAAGTTTAAGGAAGTTTCCTCCAAGAAACTGGAGGCCACCAGGAGACTGACTTACAATATGGGAGAAATGTTATGTTGTTGAGTACTTGAAACGCAATCTACTATATCTATAATAAGTCATAACACCCACAGAAAAAAATAACCAAAATCCATAATATACTAATCATAACAAAATAAGGCTCGATCAAACCTTGGTGCCTTGGTTCCTTGACACTTCCCTCTTGCGTGAATCATCACATTTGTTTCCTACCAATATGGTCTCCATTTTTTGGGTAGTGAACTAAAAATGAAGAACAAAAAAAATTGAAGTTAACCACACGGACAGTGGACTTCATCATCCTGTCAGTCACTCCAAGCCAGCAAGCAGCCAAAGTTCAGTCAGCCAGAACACAAATACACTGGACAGCTGCGAGAGGCAGCAAACAGAGTGCTGATTGCCTTACTTCATCCACATCACTGACCCACTTGGCTATGTGCTTAAAAGACAACTTGTCTGTGATGTCGTAGACAAAGATGATACCCTGCACAAAAAGTGGAAAGAGGATTAAGGAGTCAAAGCTGCGTTACAGAAATGTAAGTTTACTCTTGGCTGGTCATACTTGCGCCCTCCTGTAGTACTGTTTGGTGATGGTCTGATAGCGCTCCTGACCAGCTGTGTCCCTGCACGGAGGACCAAACACATATCAGCAAAAGGGAATCACCCATGGCAGCAAGCGTGAACGCAATGAAAGAAAAATGTCACTTACCATATCTGTACTCGCACCTTGGTGCCATCTACCTCTAGTGTTTTCATCTTAAAATCAATTCCTGACCGAAACAAAGAAAATGCAAATACAGATGTAAGCTGGGATGCAACCTTCAAAAACACAAACTGGAGACAAACGTCACTGAGGTTCAGTGAGGACTGCTCGGAAATACCGCCATCTCAACTGGTGCAAACGACACTGAGCGATTTCTGTGTTAGGAGACGGGAAGAAGGAGCGCAGAAATGTGAATGATCACAGTTTGCAACATGTAACTTTACTGGTTTCTATTCAAGCAGCTTTTTTTAATATTCTTCTTATTTAGCTTCCATTATGCCAGCAGAGCCAAACTACACTCAAAGATAGATATGAATTTCTTATCCTGCACTATATACAGTCATGTTAAAGACACTCTGCAGTCCTGTGAAGAAGTGTACTTAACTGATCATCAGCAGGTGTCATCACATCTATAAAACCAGACGTTCTGAATGGTTTGCTGATCTGTAGCATGCAGGTGTGTGAATGCCACACTCTTCCCAGAAGCAGATATCACAGCAAGTTTAGTCCAAGTTCAGAGAAATGGCAAAAAACCCATCTCAGACTCTACATGCCTAAATTAGCATCTGTCCCAGGGCCAATTTAGATTCACCTATTTGCCAACCATGCATGTCTTTGGACTGTGTGGGGAAGGCAGAGAACCAGGAAGGAAGCCATGCAGGAGCAGAGAGAACATGCAAAGTCCACGTAGATGTGCACCAACCGGCCAGTGGCTTTGAACATGGGACATGATCGTACTAACCATTGCCCCTCCGATGTCTTTTGGACAGACCAGACCAAGCTGGAGATGTTTGACCATAACGCACAGCACCACATTTGGCAAAAACCAAACACAGCATATCAGCACAAACACCTACCAGCTGTCATGCACAGTGGTGGTGATGATTTGAGATTGCTTTACAGCTACAGGACCTGGGCACCTTGGAGCCGTTGAGTAGACCATGAACTCCTCTGTATACCAAAGTATTCTGGAGTCAAATATGAGGTTATCGGCCCGACAACTAAAGCATGCCTGAAATTAGCAAATGCAAGAGGTTCTTGGCCTCAACTACGACGTAGTGTCATGTCAATATATCGTTCAAAAAAACATGAATGAAGACTAATGAAATGCTTTCATTTCACTCCTGTGATGGATATTTATAAGATTTTTGACACTAGTGGCATCATTGATCTTAGAACGGGAAAGAAGTGGAGCAGAAAAAAAGGAAGCATGCGATTCTGATCAACTGGACAATTTGGAGCCTGTTCTTCTATATTTGGCTCTGTTACATTTACCATAAAACCCTGAACAGTTTTTGTTTTTCTCCTTCTGTTTTGCTGCCATCACACTTGGTGGGATCAATAAACGTGGTGTAATCCAGTCCCAACGTTGTGCTCATAAAAAAAAGTTTTCTGTCAGACATTTGATACGATCATTGATCATATGAAACTATAACAGCAAATACATTTTTGTTGGAGATGCATCCTAGTCCAGTTTGAGTGAAATGACGAGGTGCTAGTGAATCTGAAAACGCACCTACTTTACATACCAATCAAATCACAATCTTACCGTTTTCAGTGTCTGTGAATGAGCTCCTCCTGTAGCCCATTTCTGTTTCGCCTTAAGGATGACTTTCCTCTTTTTGCAATAGTTCACTTTTATCATGTAAGAATCTGCATTCATGTTCCAGCACTTCTCGCACTGGCTGACGCAGAGCTAAAGGCACAGCTGGTTATTTTCTTTGAGCAACGATTTCATCATCAGACACTTTTCCAAATAACTAGGTTAAATCCCATGTAAAGCCTTTCCACTCTGCATTTTCTGGTGAGACTTAACACAGACCCTGATTATGCTCCACAGTCTAACAGGTAAAGAGGGTAAACGGGGCCTACCACATTTTGTTCCAACTCATTAGTATGTGACACAATCAGGAAAAGTGGCAGCACCGATATGAAGCATTAATGGCCTCATCAATACGCAAGTTACAATCAAGGGGGAAAAATATAAGAGCGCATCAAAAAATTTGAGAGCAGAAGAAATAATTGTCTCCCTTCCCATTTCCAGTGCGCTCGTGACAGAGATGTACTTTATCAGACCTCTTCTACGTGTCTAACCTTAAATTAAGCAAAAAAAACATTACATCCCATACTTTCATTGTGCTTTAGTGTGGGCAACAGTAAGCCTTCAAGGCAAACTTTTCCCCATGTGAGGCTGTTTGAACTTGAGGCCCTTTAATCCTATAAGTAGGCCCACTTTTACATTCTGAACAAATGGGAAAGCTAAATTAAAATGCTCTGAATGTTAAAACCCCTGCATCTACATTCATCCAGAGAAAACCATTCCCCGGTGTTTAACCGGTTCAACCTGCGAAAAAAAACCCAACTCATGATGAGTTTTGGAGTAAGCTTCACTGAAAACCTGTTGGATGGCTTACCGATGGTGGAAATATGTGTAGTGTCAAAGTCACTTTCCGTGAACCGGCGCAACATGCAAGTCTTCCCAACCCCCGAGTCTCCGAGCATGATTAGCCGGAACAAAAAGTCGTACTGTTTAGCCATGACCCCAAACTAAGCGATGAGGAAAAAACATGCCTGTCTGATGCGGCGCTTGAAACAGGCTGCTTGTCCTCTGCTTTCCTGATGCATTTATGGCCCCTCGGAAACTTCCATGCTAAAGTCTAAGAGCGCCACTTGATGCACTTTACAAAGGCTGATGTCTTTGAACGTTTTTCTGACATTTTGGGGTTCGTCGTGTGCTTTACTATCACCTTCAAATATTTCACGGTCCCGCACGTCGATATCGATTACACATTCAATTTCCTACGGTACTGGAAAGCAGCACACAGACTGCATCTTTTAACGTTGTTTCCTGTAGAGGGAGCGTCAGGACACATCACACTGGCCTGACTCTAAATTCAATATTTAAACAATAACTGATGTCATGTAATGTCGCAAAAGAAGGACACATGTCCCTTGATGCTCATGTTTTCTACTTTATCTCTAAATATTAGTGAAAAGAAAAACAAATATGATATCTTTGTGGGTAGCAGCTGCACCACAATCCAATCATTGTGATCTAGGAACATTTAAGGGTTTATTTCATCAGCAAATTCTGATTCTCAAATCCTATTAAACCTGCCAGGTTATCAAATTAACAGGCTCTTTAATTAAACCTGCATTTAACACCAAAATAAAGGGTACTGTCATGGACGCTTAATGTGCAAAAATCAGGCTATTTTTACATTAAAAACACAGGAGTCACAAATTCATCCAAAAAGGATAAAATAGTTTATTTATAGTTTCATAATAAAGGTATGCCTTATCTTGCAAGACAACCATTGGCAGTATGTACAACATACCTGTAATTTCCATGGAATGGAACAAACAAATCTTATAAGGTACACACTAATTTATCTCTGCAAAAAAAAAAAAAGATAAACATTCCCAGCACAGGCAAATTCAAGGGAAGGCTTTTCTTTGCAGAAACGACACCATTTAAGAGTATACAGTGTTATATACCACACGCTGAAAGGGACTTCCATCGACAAAAATAAAGGACAATGCCTTTTAACTGCATGGTGCAACATTCAATATCCATGAGGGGATTTTTTTAAAACCACAATTTATTTTTAAAAAATTTTAAAATAGAGGAAAATAAATAGCTGAAACTTTGAAATATCAAGCCAAACATAATGGGAGTTCAGACATCAGATTATATAGATATACAGATATAAGGGTAAGAAATTCTTCTTGGTGCATGATTATAAATAGAGGGATTTCTTTGATTACACAACATTTCAAAAGACAAAACTTTTCGCCACCTACACAGAATAAGGAGGGCTGCATTTTGCATAACAGACAGGGTTTGTTTTTCCAAAAGCAACTTCACATTCTTTTCTGGAAAAATATTAATATTATTATTAAAAAGGTAAGGTATTCCTCCCCTTACCATTTGTCAAAAGTCTCACAACTCCACCAGATTGGAGAGGTTGACCCAAACAACCAATAGTAAAAGGTTATTTTGTAGCTTTACTCAAGTCTCACATCTTGTCATCTCCACATTTATGAATGGGTTTTTATGAGGTCTGAAAGGCATAAAGTCCTTCAAAACTGCAGAGCTGCCTCACTTTGGGGATCTTAAACTTTGTTGCTGGGCCACGAAAGGAGTGACAGGATGCTTGCCAGAAGGATAAAAGAAGGTAGAAGCGTTTTATACATGATAGCACCTCTCTCACACATGATCTCCACCTCGTCTCCTGGGCTAGCGCAAGAAGGCGGGGCTCAGTGCGGACAGGAAAGAGGAGCTGGGGCTGGTGGGTAAAAAGAGTCTGTCTCAGGAGCTGGGGTGCACCCAAATCTAGCTTAGCTCCACGCGCAGCTTCTTCCTGTTTGGTGTCTCGTCTGATTCTGACTCAGAGCTGGAGTCGGACCCGCCGTCAAAGGCGGACACGGCGCTCCCTTTGCGGTTTGTGTACAAGCTGCTATCGGAAGAGTAGTTGGTCTGGAGCTGAGTGTTCCCCTTGGCCTTCTCAAGTGCACGAACTGCAAGTTGAACACAAAGATAGAAACAAGCGCTGCTTACGGCATCTGAGATTGAATTCACGTGACAAAAATGTGCGATATTTATTTAACAAGAGCACGGCTTACCCTGCTGCTCCAGCAGTGCATTCTGCTTCTTTAGATCGTCAATGTCTTGCTGGTGGGTGTGGTTTTTTCGTCTCATGTACTGGATGTACTCCGTGGCTTTGTCTAGAATCTGTGCTCGGGAAGCCTGTTTAACACAATTCTGTCAAGACCCGTGTGACAAAGCAGCCAATAAAGTGTATGAATCTGTTATACAAAGCTCAGAGTGTGTTGTAACTTAATCTGCATTAAAATAAGAAGTTAACAAGAACTATTCCAGGAGTCAGCGACCTTGGGCAGATGGGTCAGCACTTGATTTAAATCAGTACTGTGTTAAATCAACAGCACAGCCTGACCACGAATGATGATACCACAACGCTGCAGAAATGCAAACTTGAGCAACAGTGACTGTGTTTGTTAGTGATATGCAGTGTTAACACAGCATACAGATTACTAACCAGACTGAAAATCAGTGACAGTGATGATTTCAAATGTGAAATTTTAGGTCTAAATCATCTTCCGTATTATTCTCGGAGAGGTAAAAGAGTGAGCGCCCAGAGAACTCATAAGAAATTATAAGAAAGCTCATCTAAGAGAGTTCAGGCTGTGCTGAAGAATAACACACAGTGTTTGTCAAGCTCATTCAAATTGTACAGACTCAGTTTTTACCTTATATACTGTACATCTTGTGTTTCATGTATGTTGGCACGTGTTTCAATAAACTTTCCCATTTTCCTAGCAAAATATAAAGAAATGAGGGGTGGCCTTTAGATTTGCATAGCACTGCATATTTATTAACTCCAAGTTGAACATTATCAGCTTCGGTTTCACTTGTGATGGCAGAACAGTGCAGGTAGACCAGCGTACAAGTTAAAAGCAAATGAAGACGAAGCCCACGGCAGCTGGGATTCAACACAGTACTACAAATCAAGCTTAATCGAGGAGAAAATAGTCTCCGTGGTGACACAACAACTGTGCATTAACTGCCTTTTGAACTTGAATAGTATTAAATACGAAACGGACAGCATAAGCAGAAACATCACTCTTCATCCAGCATTTATTTGGCTAAGCTGTCAGAGTTTATAGAGCTGCTTTGCTTCGACAGCAGTGTCTACAAGCTTGTTAAAATCCACCAAGGAGACGAATGAGCTTGTGAATGATTGTCAGACGTGTGGTTGATACGTGCATGACTTTGCTTGGCAAGGCATCTGTTTCTACAAATAACAAATAAACCACAATGTAAACATTGTGTTTTGAGTCAAGGCCATGTATACCACCTAGTAATATTAGAAGGTTCGGTCTTTTTTAAGGTAGAACATGCTGATGGGTCACAACAGAAACTTAAAGCTAGTGCCTTCCCTTGAAATAGGCTGCCGAGCATTGAGATGGGTAGTGGACATAAGCCACAAGAGTCTTCAAATTCAAAGTCCTGTATTTGTTTTCAGGTAGGCTGTATTATATAAATAGTTTCCTCACCTTCTCCCCTTGTAATGCAGGCACAGAGTCTCGTAAACTGTGAAAGCTGTCTTTAATGTGGTCCCTGCGTTTACGCTCCAGCGCATTGTGATGTGCTCGCTTGTCTGCCTGCAAGGGGACAGAGAATGTTTATATTATTAAAACGCAGGTCACTTACAAGAAAAGTATGTACACCCAGTTCTTTAACATACAGAAGTGATTTAAACTGCAACAAGTGAAGGCCTCATCTTTAGACGGTTATTGTGTGTATCTGTATTAATATCAATATACGCACATAAGCTGGAACCTGTGCTGGAAGTATTTACAAAGGACGCGATCTGTTTGCTTTGAGGGTTGGACCAGAAAGTCTTAGTCGCAACTAAAATTCAACATTAACTTAATATCAACTCTTAGCTTGACTTTTTTCTTAACTGATGCATAAAAAAAAATCCTAATTTGTGCTGCACACTGTTCAAAGCAAGTAAAACAGGTGAGCAACCCTTTAGTTTGCTTGCCAGTTTTCCTGGATACACAAACTGATCAGAATGCCTGACTGTGAACAGACCTCACATACAGTCTTTAACACTCACTGTAACTTTATTTACTTTATTTAATTTTAAGGTAGTAATAAGTCTGCCAGCAAGAATCGCACTCCATGTCAGATGACTGCACTTTCACATTTGCTGTCTTAAAACAAGGTGTTCCTAATTTCATGAATAAATGAAAAAAGAGTCATGTAAGACCCATTTGTGGTTTATAACTAGCTTTTAAATTTATACAAATGTGTGTGAAGATTTTCCAAATGAAGACATAGGGAGAACATGCAAACTCTATACGGAAAGACTGCGGCTAGATTTGCACCCAGGACCTTTGCATGTTCTCCTCATGGCTCTGTGAGTTCTCTCCGGGTTCTCCAGCTTCCTCCCACAGTCTAAAGACATGACGTTAGTGAGGTGAACTTAATTAGATATTCTAAATTCATTACAACACTATCAGTCATGGATTGGCCTCCCCACAGCCTGGATGTAGGTGTGAATGTGAGCGCAAATGGCTGTACACTGCCTCTTGCGCTCTTGCAGCTGGAATAGGCTCCAGCCCATCCCATCCACAACCCAGAACAGGACAGATGGGATGTAGAGCAGGTATATTCAAATATTTGTCTTGGTATTATTGTAGCTTTTTGCTCTTCCTTAAATTAACCCCATTCTTATTTTTTTTCCCTCACTGTTGTATATATTTGATCAAATAAATCCCTCACTATGTGAAGGTTTGATTTTAACTTGAACTATTTTACATATTCATTGTAAACTGTACTATTTGTATTTTTTATCCTGCCACTGGACTTTCCCTTGTGGAATCAATAGAGTGAGTATCTATCTATCGATCGATCGCACACTCATTAAAACACGTTGCTAGGCCAGATGTTACAGTTCATATAAAATTGATCATTTATAATTTAATTATTGGCAGAAATTAGGAGGAACATTTTATTTCTTTATTTAAGAGCAACACTACATGTCATGGACATCAATGTAGAAATATAGATTAAAACATGGTAGATTTGACCAAAACTGCTAATAATTCCTGGACACATCATATAAAACTACACAAACTGCAGAAGACATAAACATACACATCAAGACAAACATAACAAAAGACAAATACAAACAATCTGCCTCACTAAGTTAAAGCTTATCATTTGAAATATGGATGTGAAATTTGAGCCTTTCCTGAAAACTGTTTTTAGGAAGCATTTCTAAACTTAACGGCTCTGTAGCATTGTGCCCTGCACAATGAGGGCTTATGAGCCTCACAGTACATGTATAGGTGGCTCTAATAGGATCTAAACTATTTGGAATCCATAGTTCTGAGATATATTTGGCCATATTTAGGTCATGCTCTCAGATTCATGCTCAATTAAAACACCACATCACACTTTGGGGTGAAAAAATGCAAATGATTATTACAACAGGAAGAATTCAGACCTGCGCGAATTGGCAGTGGTTAGTTCAAATGCAACTACAGCGTCTGGATTTTTAGCAAGAAACCACAATTTGGTATGTAACAAGAGATTGCAGTGAAATACTGCATAAGTCGTCAGGTCCTTAATCAAGAAAACATAATATAATGTTAATATAATCTCAGAATAACGTGACATGAATTCAGCCGTCTGAAGTGGCGTTACGTGCAACTGCAATGCAAATACATGTACGACAGGAGAACACCGAGTTCTGTATTCTCATTGAGCCTCGGTTTGCTGTATTAAATGTGTGTGCATCATAGCCTGACTTAAATCACACGTCAGAGCTAAAGATACAACCAGCCACGACATTTCAACCAGCTAGCTGTCAAGTATGCTAACTATATCTTGGTTGACGTGAAGGGATTACCCTTTTATGCGACAAATAATCAAGAGCTGCATTTAGGATCTAAACTAGATCAATAGTAAAAGCATGCTTGGTATAGCCGACAGAACCGTGTTATATTTCTGACAGGAACATTATGTCCAAGCAAGCCGTCAGTTCACCTCTCAGAAGAGCTGACCTTGTGTCCTGGAAGAGCTTAACTGCTGTTTATGAATTGTAATGCGGTTTTAACGCAGCGTTTTATTGATCACGTGACAGCAGCAATATGGTCTACCAGAACGAGTGGTTTAAGTTATAAGAGCATACAAAGTCCTCTTTATTTTGCTGAGCTTCCCCTCGCTTACGACAAATGTCGTAGTGAGGCTACCTAACTTATTCACCAGTTCCGTGTGCGACTTTCATTTGAAAGCCAGCAATTAACAGCAGAAACTCTCCCTAACAGCTATCTCCACACAGGTTTCAAAACCTAGTGCTAGCCGAGAGAAACCCTCGCTAACTAGCTAGCACAATCAAATAGCGTACTATGTAGAGAGGAATGTTGAGTTACTGTGTAGCTAACAAACTGGCTAGCTACTTCTAGAGGAAACAAAAAGACATACATCGCTGTCGACTTCGATGTCATCGTTTTCGCTCATTCTTCGATTAAAAAAAGGTATGAGGGGAAAAAAGAAGTAGAAAGTGTAGCGAAAGCTGGGAGCAGATAATAAAACCTAGCACGGAACTCTGCTACGGCAGAGACATGACAACCAACGGCTTCTCCACACGTGATTCGCCTACACACATGCACGGCGAAAACATCTATAGCGCAGGCGCAGTAAAGCAAAGGCTTGTGGTAATTGAAGTAACTTGATGCAACGCAGCCTGATTTGCATATGTGCTGTTTTTGGAGCTGAAACTATATTTCCCACAAGTCCACGGAGTTGGGTCGCCTTCAAAATACACTTTATCCCCTACAATCACAGCAGCTTGAGAATGAGAAACCTCGGTGTGCTTTCTGAAACAGAACGTGATGTTCTTTATTGTAATGTGGTATATTACAGTGGCAGAAATAATGATTTAATCACCAGCTGAATTTGTAATTTTGCCCCCGTACAAAGAAATGAACACTCTCTGATTTTTATGGTAGTTTCTTTGTAAGGAGGAGACAGAATATCAACCAAAAATCCAGAAAAAAAGTTATAAAATGATTTGCATGTTACTAATAACTATTTCATATCCAAGCAAAATATGTCTTTGTTCTTGGTGGAGAAATCTTTGTTGGCAAGCTTAGCGGTAAGACATTTCCTGTAGTTGGTCATGAGGTTTGTACACATCTGAGGAGGAATTTTGGCCCACTCCCCTTTACAGAAATCCTTTAGGAAAAATCCTTTTTCTGCTTGGCAAATCGAAGATTGAACAGATTTTCTATAGGGCTGAGGTGTGGAGGCTGGTTAGGCCACTCCATGACCTTAATGTGCTTCGACTTCTTTGCTGCCTTGGTATGTTTTGGGTCACTGCCATGCTGGAAGACCCATTCACAATGCATTTTAAGTGTTCGGAAGGAGGTTCTCATCTAGGATTTTAATCTACGTGTCTGTACTTTACTGTGGGGATGGTGTTCTTTGGATCACACTCATCATTTCTCTTCCTCCAAACACAGAAGGTCAAGCACTTTCTCCCACGCCTTCTCTAAATCATTTTGATGTTCACTGGCAAACTAAAGATGGGCCTGTATGTGTACCTTCTTGAGCGGGGGGACCCTATGGGTGCTCCACGACTTCAATCCATAATGTGGTCGTCTGGATGACTTGATGACCACTTCCCTTCAGATAATAAACAAGCTTCTTGCTTGTAGTTTTAGAATGATCCACCCCTTTCCCATGATCATCCTCATCCCACAAGGCAAGGTCCTGCATGCGGCTTGAGATCGAAGGTGATTGATGGTTGTTTTATATTTCCTCCATTACTGAATAATCTCACCAGAAGGGGTCACCTTCTCACCAAGCTTCTTGCTGAGGTTCTTATAGTCCATTCCAGCCTCGTGCAACTCTACATTCTCGACAGCTCTTTGGTCTTGTTTGTTGTGTTGGAGAGTTTGGAATAGAAGAAACTGATTCTGTGGAAAAGTATGCTTTATACACATAATGGGCTGAGATCAGGAATATCAGTAATTGATTGATTGAACACATGACATAAACATTATTAATTAATTTACATATCACTGAGTCAAATACACAAACATCAGTAATTTTTCAAAATCTTGCCTGCCTGTATATTTACATCATGATATCAGACATGACATATTAGCTTAGATTCAACAGTGTACTGTTCATGTTGTTTGCAATAATATCTGCTCTTTTCTCTTCCCACCATATGATTTTAAGGCCAGATGGTGGCCTAGCTCATTTCAGCTGCTCTCCCCCACCTTCCACCCATATCTGTTCATTTGTCAGAGCATACGAACTTCAAATAGCTGCAGCACTGCAAATATACTCCTTAATTATCAGGAATGTTTAAGAAAACTAATCACAATTAATGTTCGCGTTAATAGAAATGTCTGCAATATATGTTTCTAGAAGGAGATGAATGTCCAATAAAAAATATAAATCAGCTGAATCTTTGTGCTCATTCAATGTCATTGAGATTCAGATGTCGGCAGGAGGATATCAAGAATTAATTATTCATACTGGAAATTACCAGAAATACTCCAAACACATCAAAGGTGAAGGCTGTCCAATGTTAACATGGAGTATTAACAGTAGAGGGTTAAGACATGAGTATCACTATAAGCTCTTGCTGCCTATTGTGAAAGGACCTTGCGTGACTCGGAGTTATATTGTTTATACTTGTGTTTGTGCACTTCTCCCACTTCCCCCCATCATACTTGCACTGTCTCAATTGCTTTACAGCAGTTCTATACAAACAGCCATCGCACTTGGTGTGTAACAGCTCGCTAACGCTTCTCTGCTCCCTCAGCTCTCTGCTTTTTCTCTTCTCCATCGCTCATCGCTATATTTCCCAGTTTTATGATTGAAGTTATTAGATTATACATACATTAAATGCATGCTTTACAAAGGCGCATGAAAAATAAACTCTTTTGGTGCCTATTTGTCCTCTCTGCCTCCTAAAACCTTCAAGTACATCTGTGTTTATTCATTCCTTGATCTGCAAATGATTTTCTTCTATTTTCATCTTGTCTTCTAGTTTCATTCATGTGGGTTTTTTAAATGTTTGTTCTCTTTGGGAAAGCAACAACAGGGCTTATGAGGATCAGTCAACACTAACACGTACAACTATTCATAAAATGAAGGCGAATGATTGAAGTGAAACAGTTCATACATTTCAGTTTTTCTTGAACTGGTACCTGTTGTTCTACTCAAACCTGTCGACTCATCTAAATTCAGGAAGTCATGTTAAATAGAGCTCAGTTTAAGTTATTCAGCTTTCTTAATTACTGCTGAATGGTGATTTCCATCAGCAATGTTTCTTAACAGCTTAAAAATTGAATAAGATCCTGAAGCAAACTGAATTTATTTGCATATTTTATTGTTTATTTGCCCCTGAATGAGGAAGATGAGGCTACTCTTGTCCAGGTTTGACTGAAGAAGAAGCAGAGTCCTTCTTCCAGAAAAACCCGATCTGCTTACTCTTCTTTTTTAGGCACAGTTCCTGCAGATATTTTTTCTGCGCTATGAGGCTGGTCATCTTGACCGTAACGCTTCAGCAGTTCTTCAAGTGAAAACTGGACATCTTTTTAGGAAATGGGTGCTTTTCGCAACCTTTTCTTGGACTTTGCGCTGCACATCTCTGCAATTTTTCTGCAATTGCTGTTTGTCTTCCTCCAGTTCAGTGTTTTTGTCCTGGTAAAGAATGCAGTGAAATAGCTGCACGTGGGGTACAATGGACTTAATCTGTGTCATATTTTACAGATTTAGACCACATTTGTGTCTTTTTGAAAAAGTACCCTCTTTAAAAAGACTGATAACTTTGCCAAGTAACCTTGGTGTTCTGCCTGTTTGCACACTGTTAATTGCAGGTCTGTTTAAATGAAATCAAGAATGAAAGAATAAAAGTGCCCCTTTGCCTTTATAAGTAGCTCATTTCATTCCTTTCACACCATCATGCCCCACAAATGCCAAGTTTCCAACAGTGTCCTGAAAAAGAGGAATGAGGGGAGAAGAGGATGACTTCAAGTAAATGCCTGACTGAAAGGAAATCTTTGCACGTCACGAATCACAGAATGTGACCTCTGGATTGCAGTTTCAGCCACCTACTGTCCCATTTTCCTGAAACCACGTGATAAATAATGGGGGACAGGGTTGGGGGTGGGGGCTAAACACTGAGAAAAGCACTTCAACAGGATTACACAAGGCTAACTCGACACAACTGTGTGAATGAGTAAAAGCTGCTGCCAGTGTCGTGAAATAAAGGTAAGAAAGTGCCGTTATCATCCACCTGTCATTTCTTTTAAAAGAGTAAGACCGACTCCGATTCCAGTGTTTCAGTGTCGGACTGTGTTGTGGAGCTGTGTTGTGGAGCTGTGTTCTACAGCTCAAATAAAACTGTTTCAGATGGTAGAATTTACTGTTAATTGTTGACAAAAACTATAAATTAAGATTTCTATGTGTGGCCAAAAAAATTATATTTTGTCCTCTAAATTATCAAATATGTAGGAGACTTGTAAAAGTTTACTCTGCTTGGAACTGGAGTTCATTTCAGATGAGAGCAACTCAAAAGAACACTGTTAAAAATCTTGAACGTTACTGCACCTTCAATAAATAAAGAGGCGTTCTTATTGTTTATTATGCAGATTCTGACCAATCCAGTTAATATTTTAAAGCATGCACTAAAAGCACAATGCAAACAAATATAAACAGGATCTAGGGTAAAGCTAGCACTGCAGCAAACTGGAAGTTTAACACCACACACTGTCTACATTTAAAAAAAAATAAATGGCTTGTTTTCCTCCTTACAGAGCGCATGCCATGAATATTAAGTATCAGTTACTACTAGATACTAGACAACCTGAGATACTTTACATGGACGTATGACAACAAAGGGGGTTTATTTTCTCATAAAGAATGGGACTTTGGGTACTCTGGATCCTCTTTGTGCTTGCCAAGTGAACCTTTGGAGAGAATCTCTAGTCTCAAGGATTTATCTTTGACCATGCTTCAACCATTTAAGTTGTTTATGTTCATACTCTTTCTGTTACACGTCGCAGACATCAGAAAGGATCAATTTAATATTCAAAAGTTACTCCTGCTTGCTCCCTTATTTACACAGTAGGTAGCTATTTACTTGAAGAAAAATGGAGAAGCAGCTGCTTTCTTTTCCTGCAGGACGTGACTTCTTTGTGATGCACACACTGGTGTCAATTTTTAACCAGTAAATCATTTAGCTGACCTTGGTGGATGTAAGCCAAATTGTAATGCATTGCATAGCACGACCCCACTTTGCACACCTATAACGTTTTATCAGAATTCATTCAAAACATTTCGAGCTTTCGTGCTTACAGACATAATGATGACACATGAACCCAAATGCCTCTAAACCGTCTTGGAGGAGATAATAATAAAAAAAAATATAGAAATCTGTACCATTAAATCTGAAATGGTAATGGCTTTAACATGTATGCATTTCCCCTTCTGTCATGTGACAGGTCAAAGCCAAATCTCAGTAAAAACGCAGCGGTGGTGCTACAATGAACCTGACAGAAGTCCACGAGGGAAGTTTTTTTAATGAAGCAAATGCGTCTGACAATGTTACCCTGGCCATCCTGAACATGCGGGGACCCATAAACACGACAGTCAATATACTGACCGTTGTCAACCTTTTTATCACCATGATATCCCTGGGCTGTACAATGGAGATTTTAAAAATTAAGGCCTATCTCTTCAAGCCAAAAGGAGTAGCCATTGCCCTGCTGTCCCAGTTCTGCATCATGCCCATCACTGCTTTTAGTCTTGCCAAAATCCTGCAGATGGACCCCATAAAGGCAGTGACGGTGCTTATCTGTGGGTGTTGTCCCGGGGGAACCTTATCAAACATTTTCACTCTTCTTGTGAAAGGTGACATGAACCTCAGGTAAGCTGCCGCTCCTGTCTGCAGCGATTGTACTGCTTTTAAAGTAAATCATACAGTGAGACACTGGCACATCAGTGCAATGATTTTCCTTCTTCACTTTATTGCCTTCCCAGCATTGTGATGACCACTTGCTCCAACATTGCAGCCCTGGGTCTGATGCCTTTGCTGCTGTATGTCTCCTCTCATGGCTTCACTGGACTGGAAAATGCTGTGCCGTATGCCGGCATCCTCACTGCTCTTGCTTTAACCCTGGTGCCTTGTGCTTTTGGCATTGCCATTAACCACTTCAAACCAAACGCCGCAGTAATCGTCAAAAAAGTGAGACTCCCACAACTGAGACACAATGCCATCGCGGGACTAGATTTGAGCAGGTTTCACAGCAGCTGTTCACATTAATAAGAGCAGTTGTTCTGTTATAAATTACTAAAAAATAATTTCCAGTTTCAGTTTATTTCAGCAAAGAAAAAAAAGTCAGTTTATTATTTTCACCTGTGGTTTTACACTGTGACGTGAAATATCTTGGAAAAGGCCTATTGGGAACAAACGTTGTGTTTACCAGAACTGATTTGTGACACAGAGTTTAGGTAATTTGTGGTTTAAGTTACCAACAGAGTTTGTAAAACAAGAAGCCATTAGCTTTTCACTCTTAATTAAGACCACTTCTTGACTATTGTGATCTGTTTTCTCTTTTTCAACAGGTTGGTCTTAGTATTTTGATCATCTCCAGCATCATTATTTGCATCCTTTCCTTCTATGTTGTTAAAAATGTAATATGGATGATCCTCATGCCCGATGCTCTTATTGCGGCTTCACTGATGCCACTGATTGGTTTTACGCTGGGATATTTCATGTCTGTCTTATGCAGACTCAGTCCGCAGTAAGTGAATACACACTAATTGTTCTAAAACAAACAGTTTGTGCCCAAACGTTATACTTCATGCTAAATCTAAACAGAGGCTCGCTGCATTATATTCTGTTTGTCATACTGTGCCGCTCTTGAACAAAAGTCAGTGTTCTTTCAGTGTTTATGAGGAATAAATAATTCAGCTCAATTCAATTTAATTTTATTCATATAGCGCCAAATCACAACAACAGCCGCCTCAAGGCGCTGTACATTGTAAGGTAGACCCTACAATAATACATACAGTGAAAAACCCAACAATCATATGACCCCCTATGAGCAAGCACTTTGGTGACAGTGGGAAGGAAAAACTCCCTTTTAACAGGAAGAAACCTCCGGCAGAACCAGGCTCAGGGAGGGGCGGCCATCAGCTGCGACCGGTTGGGGTGAAAGAAGGAAGACAGGATAAAAGACATGCTGTGGAAGAGAGCCAGAGGTTAATAACAAGTATGGTTGAATGCAGGGAGATCCATTAACACATGGTGAATGAGAATAATAAGGCATATAAGGCAGTTTATGCGTAAATCCATAAAGTCTTACTGGAAATACTGCTGCGATGCAGTTTCAAAGAGAAAGCACAACTTTGGCAGTGAAATGGCACCACAAGTGTAAGCCTGCTACTAAATTGAAAGGTCCTCATGGTGTGTTATCCTGAAAGCAGGCTGCAAAAGATGGCTTAACAGTGGTCATAAAGGGATGGACATTGCCAGTACTCAGGTAGGCTATGGCACTTAAATCATGCTCAGTTGGTACCAATTGCTGCAGCCCATCTGCTTCGAGGTTCAGTGTGTCGTGGAGCATCAACAAGGCATTTTTAGTGCCTGGATATTTTCTCTTTTAGACCATTCTCTGTAAACCCTGCAGATGGGTTAACTGAAACCAGTAGATCAGCAGTTTTAGAAATACTCAGGCCAGCCTAACTGGCACCAGCAACAACACCACTTTTAAAGTCACCTTTCTTCCCCGTTGTGATGCTCAGCTTGATCTTCAGCAGGTTCTCTTGACGATGTCTACATTCAATGTTATTTGCATTGAACACGTGTACCTAATAATATGGCTCTCGGGTCCCACAGCACTGGTAGACTTTAAAGTATGTTAAGTTGTTCTGTTTTTATTCAAAAGAAAAATGTGTATGGGTACAAAATATTACTGTTTAGGAAATATTTAATTATTATGTTCTTAGAAATCTTTATCTAAACAACAGTACATAAATAAATTCACATGAGATTCACCTCATCTAAACATATCAATAAAAAGCTACTTCACGCATGGATGCAACTACAAAAACCGATCATAACCACATTTTTTACACTTTTTAAAAAAACAAAACTAATAAATAATAAAAGTAAAAAAAAAAAAAAAGAAAATAGAAAATATAAAT
>VURO01022538.1:19577-36663 GCA_015108175.1 Pelvicachromis taeniatus
AAGCCATGGCTGATCAACAGCGCTTTGGGCACAAATAAATTAAATACACATTTTACCTTCCCATTCAGAACCAAAACAGGAATTCCCAAGCAGCCTGAATAAATTAATAACAAAATATTTACCTGTGTACAAGTAATGTGTCTGGCAAAGCCACATATAATGTCACTAAGCAGTGGAGGCATTTTACTGACATTCATCTTTAAAATTTCACAAATTATAAATACCTCTGCATAGAAGTGGAAAGCTAAGGCATTGGGGGGAAGGGTAAGAGCATCAAGAGGAGAATACATTTGGAAGAATGAAAT
Source organism: Pelvicachromis taeniatus (assembly GCA_015108175.1). NCBI lineage: Eukaryota > Metazoa > Chordata > Actinopteri > Cichliformes > Cichlidae > Pelvicachromis > Pelvicachromis taeniatus. The sequence continues at coordinate 19,883 of VURO01022538.1, forward strand.
GTGTTGAATGTACACCCTGAATTCAGCAGTGTGAACTCTTAAGGTAGGAGGGGGGGGGGGGGTGAGGGGGGGGGGGGGGGGGGGGGGGGGGGGGACAAGAAATTTTATAATATACAATGACAAGTGAAAAATGTAAGTTATGATTAACCAGAAAATCTATCAAGAAGATGCTGTGAGCATACATAACATGGACAGCGACTTATTTCACTAGCCTTTATGTATCATTGCGACCATGTTTCATAAACGGTGGGATGAGTGGTTAAAGAAAAGAAACAGCAAATAAGACACAAATTACTTTATAGCTCCTAAGATGAGTTTACGGCTTTGCCCAGTCAACTGAAACACATACATCATTTTACCCCAACAGAACTGAATATAAACTCCCTCAGAAGTGCCTGCTCCTTTCTGTTTTGTTCAACATTTATAAACTGAGTTTTAGATATTAGACATACATACATAGTGCGTGAAATGTCATGAAACTGTAAGCATGTATGTACATGTGAATCCTTTCTCTCTTCTCCTTTGGGATGGTCAGATGAACTCTTCTGAGTGACCCACAGCTTCCCTCAGGGCCTCTGTAGTTGAGTTTATCTGTGTTGACAGCTGTGGTGAGAAACTCCTGCTTATCATTACAGGTTAGTCGCAAAGCTGGCTGTTTTGAGTAAGTCATGCATGCAAGTCAGCATGTTTCAAGCCTCCTTCAGCAATGGAATATCTGGGAAAGAAAGACAAAGGTTTGATTGTTACAAAATTTAAGAAGCGCTTTAAATAAATAGAAAGAAATGAAAATAAATTTAGCTTCACCATCAGAGTAGTCCATCTCAGAGTCCAGAGACAGGCTATGGTGGTCGCTGCCTCCAGACGGCCTTCTTTGTGATGAAGAGGTGCCTGCTGCAGCACCTGCGTGCTCCAAAGCCCAGGTAGAGGAAGAGGGAGATGAAGAGGATGAAGACGGTGGGACGGGATGGACCACAGCCATCTCAGACTGCTGCTGTTTGAGGGAAGAAGGCCTAGAGGGGCCAGCCTCTGGCGCTGTAGCATGCTGACCCTCCGACAGCACTATCTGAACTCGAGATTCTGAACTGAGGGCAGAAGCTCCACTGCTGCTCACGGCCTCCTCATAAGAGGGCAGAGTCACCTGCACTCCCTCCACCATGATTGACACAGGCTGTCCTGACACGCCCTGATCGCGTCTAGATGTAGAGGACAAGAAGGCAGTTACATTTTTGTCTACTTTCCATAAACTACACCCTTTGTGGTGAAATTCAAAGAAATTGTTGGGCAGACTTACCGATGGAGCGACTTAAGTTTTGGCTGAAGAAGCACAATCAGCACCACCAGAAGCAGGATAAAAGCCACCGAACTAGCCGTGGATGCCACTATGGATAAAGTTGGCATCCCCAATGGCAAAGCCGGACTGTGGTCTGTGAGGCAGACAAGCAGTTAATGTGGTTATCTGTGCAGAAATGTTTAATTATAAGCTGAAATGCATTTTCTTATCTTCACCTTGCTTCATGATGCAGCTTAACTTCAATTGGCTGTCCCACTCCCCATACTGACAGGTAAGATATTTATACTCTCCCTTGAGAATGTATCCTTCATCACAGAAATACTCGATCACAGTGCCGTGAGAAAGTCTTTGGCATGGGGAGGGGTGGCAGGTGAAGCCTCCGTTCTCTGGCTCGTATGGAGGCTGGCATACTGTCCAGGGAAGAAATAACAAATGAGTAATAAGATTGCAGAACCGCAAAATCAAATGGAATTCTGAAATAATTATTATATTGAGATAAAATGGGCAAACCATCACTATAAACACTAAAACTTGTCTTAGACCTCTTATCTTACACCTAGCATTAACATGTCACTAGTATTGTATGTAACAAGAAAATTACCATCACTGTGTATGCAGCGAGGAGACTCAGAGGACCAGTGTCCCAGTGTGGTGCAGGTGACAGTTCTGGGTCCATCCAGGACGTAACCGGGACTGCAGGTGTACTGTAGTACTGTGCCCACTGTAAAGAAGCTCCTGTTGGTGTCTGTCAGATTGGCTGAGCCATGCTGCACCATCGAGGGTCTTCTACAACCTTAAAAAGGAGACGATAAGGAAAACACAATTGATAGCTGTAAACAGCTTAACTACAGCTATAACTACAGGCTTTGTTTATAAATCATTTTCTAATAAAATGCTACAAAAAAGGATGAAAGAATAAAATCGTTACAACAGATAAGCAAAGCCCTTTGATACAGTGTGAACTGATGTATCGGTGAATCCCTTTACCTTGCTCAGCGAGGCAGCTGACTGGCATTACAGTGTCCCACTTCCCATACTGACAAGTGATGAATTTATATTCTCCCTTCAGAATATAGCCGTCATCACAGAAATACTCAATCACAGTGCCATGAGAAAATCTTTTGCATGGAGAGGGGTGGCAGGTGTAGCCACCATTTTCTGGCTGATATGGAGGCTGGCATACTGTCCATGAAAAATAAAGAAATACAATGAATGTACAGAAACAGTAATATGTGTTATGTCTCATCTCATTCTATCTGGAATAATAAAAAACTTAATAGGTTTTCATTTAAGGTTATAGTTATTACAATACGTGCATTTACTAATACCTAAGAATTAGGCAAATTCAGAAGTGATAAGAGATTTGTCTTTACCATCACTGCGTATGCAGCGAGGAGGTTCAGAGGACCAGTCTCCCAATTTAGTACAGGTGAGGCTGGTGGGTCCAGCTGGCAGGTAACCAGGATCACAGACATAATGTAGTACTGTGCCCACAGGGAACAAGCTCCTGTTGCTGTCTGTCAGATTAGCTGAGCCATGCTGCACCATGGAAGGTCTTATACATCCTAAAGGCGTGGGTAATTTAACATTTTCATTATTAAATACAAACACAAAATGCTTTACAAGAAATTGTAACAGATTAAGAGAAAATAAATATATGAGAATCAACACAATGAATTTGAAATTATGTTTGTCAAAGAATTTTGTAAATAAAGAGTAATTGCAGGGCTAAATGTGCAAATAATAAACAGAACATCTCCACAAATCCAAATCTCCCTGGCATTAATTTGCTGCACGCTCATGTTTAAGCAATGTAATAAACTCTGAAGAGATGGGATGAATCTAAGGACTGACCAACCTTGGCTTACACAACTGATTTGCATGGGGCCGTCCCATTCGCCATCTTGACATGTCAGGTAGTTATAGTCTCCACTGAGCATAAAACCCTCATTACAGAAGAACTCAATCACAGTGCCATGGGCGAACAGTCGACAAGGGGATGGGTGGCAGGTGTAGCCCCCGTTATCCGGTTTAGAGAGGGGGAGGCATGCTAATGAGAGGGGACAAAAAGAAAAACAAAACAACTTATCTTTAGAAGTGCTTATGCATTAGATAAATTGGCTAAAAATATTGGACAGCAAAGTGTCACATAATTAAAACTTGAAGAGAACTAAAAGTATTAAAAAAAAAAAAGGGTTTAAATCATGAGATAAAGATGTTGGGTAAACCGATTAAAACACATTAGCGACTCACTATTTTACAGATCATAAAGACAGACAGCAGTGGAGAGGATATCTTACCACCACTGCGTATACAGCGTGGAGGTTCAGAGGACCATCGTCCCACTGTGGTGCAGGTGAGGATGTTGGGTCCATCTGGGAGGTACCCAGGGTCACAGCTGTACTGTAATACTGTGCCCACAGGGAATGAGCCCCTGTTGGTTTCTGTGAGGTTTACCCAGCTGTTCTGAACCATGTACGGCCTCACGCATCCTGGGAAGAGAGGACGGACACAGAAGAATTTATTTAAAACTGCTCCAAAAACCAGGCAACAACGAGTTTAGATTGATATTTCAGCAGACAGAATCACTCCTGGCAAACACCTAAAAAAGGCTTCACAGTGGCACTTAATTATAACGTCAACTCATTATTATCAATAACAACAATTATATAGCCTTCTCCAGTTCAACATCAGCACTAAATATCAGTTTTTAGTTCAGACAGTCTGAAAAACACTCATGCAACATCATCATTTTGGACAATTTTGGTGTTTACACTTAAAACTTACCAACAAATGTTATTATATATTCATTATACACCACAGAATAAAAACATTAAACTATACCAAAACCAATATTCTAACAGTCTTATTGCTACAGTAAGAGCTTATAAATGTGGAGCAGAAAGGCTCAAGAGACTAATCTCAGCTTTCCACAATATGAATGTGTCACGATAATCACCCTACTACACAAATACAACAATACTGTTTATAGAACATTTTGGTGTAAGAGAGGCAAATTAGGAAAGGTCAGTAGAGCACCAGAATCAGTTTAATCGTTTCAAGACATTCACAATTTAATTAACAAATTGTTAATTAACAAATTTGTTAATTAACAATTAAATTAATGATAACATTGGGTTAAATGATCCATTTTTATTTCTAAGCCTCACAATGAAACTGAAAGGTATAAAGACATCATGGCTGCCATTTAATTAGGCATGTACGTGCAGACCTCAGAGTTAATTAATTGCTTTAACTCCTGGTGATCCTCTTCAGTGCTGATACATATGAAAGAAAATTATTATTTTATTTATTGCCATCGTGGTTTGATAAGACTTTTGTCTGAGGGATAATTGAATTTGTCCTTTGTTTGTGACATTTTTGACACAGCTTTGTATCTTTTCCTTCCCAGTCTCAGACATGGCTGAATAATAGCCAGCCATGTCTGGTTGAGTGACTAATTTAATTATAATTATTATGTAGTTGAGTTATAAAGTCAATAGGTAAGCTATACAGAGATGATTTATTAGGGCTACATAATAATACATCTGATGACATCTACTGTGTGTAGCTGGAGTAGGGCTACTGACATGATGTGTCATGACAAAGCTAATTTGAAAAGTCTATTGTGAGAAAAAGATGTAAACATAATAAATTATGTCCCATACCTGACCCCTGTCCAGTTGACACTACAGTCAGAAACAGCAGCAACACGAAGGACCGTTTAGTGGCTGAGGTGTGGGCCCAAAAGGCTTCTGATATTGACTCTATCATTCCATTGCACATCTTCCCCTTCAGAGTCAACTCAACCTGGCAGAATCAGAAAATAATATTATTACAAAAGTGTCGATACACAATGCTTAAAAGGTTATCCTCCACAGCCTCTATATACTGACACCTGCTTGGTGCAGGTACACTGCAGAGCTTGGGCAGCTGCCAGCGAAATGGGTGTGATTATGGGGAAGTGCTACAATGACAGCACTATACAGATATTGGTATTAGCATCTGGCAGAAGAGCGTGAAACAGAGAGCAAAACCAAACACTCGCTTTCATGCGTTAAATATACACCATTTAAGAAGCAATTGCTTCATCTAAATACATACGACAGGTAAAATATAGAAGTGGTGGTTCAGTCTCAGCGGTTACACACCCATTTTCACTGTTTCGTTTTTAGCATTCGCAGCCCCCTTTAATAACGTTACTGGGAACAAGACCCAGACAAAAGATGCCATTTTTACACAAGTAGTATACGATGTTGATAAGTGGCTACCATTTGTGCTATAGCCAATGAAAATGTGTTATCCGAAAAAGTATATCATCAGATTTCATTGTTACTGTAGTTCAATAGTAGCAGTTTTAGCTTGCTAATGCTAAATAGACAGAAATGGCTCGCTATTAAACGTTACTCACCACTAAAACACGGCCTCGAAACCTCCACCGTCGCACCCTCACAGAGCAGACATGAATAAGCAATATTCCAGCTACGCCGAAAGAATTTAATTCTACAGCAGAAACAACAAAATATATGGTTTAACGCGCCGAGCAGTACCGTCCCAGCTAACCGCCAGCTAGCTCCAAGCTTGACCTGCTACGCTAGTTAGCCGCATTGATTGAAGCGTCAGCTGAGCCGCCTCGATTTCGTTCAGTAGCCATAGTAACAAATGTCCATAGCTACCTCATCAGAGGTGATTGCGTCCTTAGTTACCAAACATTTAATGGAAAAGTCTTTGACTGTAGTTACTCATTTAATAGTTACAAACACACCCTTGTAACTTTAGCATTGATGCACGGCTTAAAAACACATTATGGAAATCACCAGAGGCACTTTAGATGTCATATCCCGACCTGCGTCGAGCGAGCAAACAGCTAGCCGCGTGTCCAGCGTATCATTACCTCAAAGTGACAGAATTTGTCCTACAGCTCCATTTTCCCTAGTTGTTTTGCCCAGCGATGCTGCGGATGCTCAGGTAATTAAATTAACACGACACATTAGCATCACATATCTCACACAACTGGTGTGCATCTCGTAACTTCAGACAACAATTTCTTGTAGATTCCGAACAGCTCTGAAGAGACTAAAGTCCACTCATCAGCCACATGTCCTGGGAAAGGTAACTGTTCCACACAGTGTGCCGTGTCGTTGAAGAATGGCCCAGTTTTACTGACGTTCACTCACTTTGTTACAAAAATATTTGCACTTCACTTAGATCAGTCTCACGCAGATGCTTTTGAGGGAGGGAATGATCAACTGCAGAGAGCTATTGAAGAAATGAAAAGACTCGATGAGATACTGTCTGCAAAAATCTTCAAACTCAAAGAAGTCCGGCGACAAAGAAAGGAGTTTCAAGCAAAGCTCTGGCAAGAGTTCAAGGTAGGCACACCTTCGTATCCATTCTTCTTCCTTGATAACATTAGACTGTTTTAAAACTAAAATATGTTCATTCTTATCACCTCAAAGTCAAAAGTCAAAGTCAGCTTTATTTAAAAAAAATAAAAAAAACACGTACATATCATACACAGGAATTTGAAATTGTAGCGCTCCCTCGGCCCTCAGTGTTACACTAAAACAACATAAAAGAGGAAAATCACCTATATGTGATGTTATACTGTGTGTTGTTCTGCAGCAGATTAAACCTGAAGGTCACTCTGGATGTGCACAGGAAGCTTTGAACACAAGGTTGTTTTTGGCTTTGGAAGCAGCCGAAGGTAATATTCAGAAGAGCAACAAGTGTGTGGGGAACATGTAGTTCATGTCATCACTGAGTCACTGATAATGACTTTGTTATCATCCTTTAGGAACAGATGAGGACAACAACTACATACCTGTGTTTGACACTCAGATTCCTGAACATGAGCAGAATAGAAACAACCAGCGCTTAGAGCCAAGTGAGCTTGTGCATGTTCTTACTTGTGTTTCCAAAATTGTCCACTTGATGGCGCCACAGGCTCGCGGAACGTGAGCATTTGGTTCTTTGCTTCGCTTCAGCCTGCTGCAGACATTAATTAATGTGCTAAATGAAATATTTCCAAGAAGTGAATGTATAGCAGCTTGCCCCGTGTGGCTCGTAAACAGTTTTCTCTTCAGGATCATGTGGCTTTCTTTTAATTATATTGATTCCCCAAGAAATAAATCCCTTTCCCAAAGCAGCAAGGAATTCAATGCTAATTGCTCCATTCAAAGATACTAATGCAGATTAGCTGCTTGTTATCATAGAGGCCCAAGATGTAGTTAGAATATGGTCCTCCTGCCCACTGTGCCACCTTGCAAGACTTTTTTTTAGTCTGCTTCTATATAAATTGCTTATATTTGCATATTTTACTCTGTTTTGAGCAGATGCTAACTCATCATGACAATAGGATCACAGAACCAGACTTGTAAAATAACATTATCAGATTTAATTGGTTATTAGTGTCTTGGCTTACTGTTTCAATATTAATTTTCAGAAATACAATGCATACTTTTCTTGACAGGTAAAAAGAGGTCAGACAGCTTGACCAAATCATTTGAAGGAGATTATGAAGACATTGGGGAAGACCAATTTGAAAGCAGCCACTCTGGAGATTCCAAAGGCATGAATAAACAGAAGGACTTTGTCAAGAAAAACATTGAGGTATGTCAAAGTTCACACTGGGCCAAATGGAGTGCTGGGATATATCGCATGACTTAAAGTGAGTCTCTCCACTGTTGGTTTTTCCACTGAGGAAAATATTTGGTCTCTTGTTAAAAAAACGACACACAAAAAAAAAAGCCCAACATAATTTATACATAATAGGACACCACTAAAAAGAAAAGAAATGCCGGGCAAATAATGATTTTAAGTTTCTTTTACAAATGTTGTGTAATGCAATAGCTTGTAAATGGCGAAGGAGGTGAAGTGCTTTTGACCCAGGCAGAGAAAAGGCGTCTGGCTGAGCTCCTCCGAGAAATAGATGAAGAGGAAGACGACACTGCCAGAGGCGCAGACGGCAAGGTAGGCTGACAAGAAGCCTAACAGGCAACATATGCCGTAGAACGAGTCTCTCTCTTTTTCAAGTGTCTTTGTACTTACCCTTTGTGTCTCAGAGGCCTTGTGCAAGAGCACAGTTAGAGGAGATGAGCTCATCCACTGCCTCCTCCACCAACACGTCGATCCTTTCTGCTTTCTACATATAATAAAACGTACTTATAATTCTTATAATAACCTTTGAATACAATCCCTTCATTTATAATTAAATCGGGGTTTTTTTTTGTGATATTATGCAGCCCTGTGAAAAACCAAGTACATATAGTACAATAATCCATGAGCTTGGAGAATCATCTTTAGCAGCAATAACTTAAAGTATTTTTCCTGTGTAACTTTATCAGTCTGTCACATCGTTGTGGAGGAATTTTGTTACACTTTTCTTTAAATTGTTGCTTCAGTTCATTAAAGTTTGCATGCAGTTGTTCATTCTTAGCTCTTTTAAGAGCATTTCAGTTGGATTGAGGTTGTGACTGTGACCGGGCCTTTGCAACAACTCAATTCTTTTTCTTTTTCAGCCATTCTGTTGTAGATCTGCTGCTGCTGCTGTGTTTGGGGCCATTGTCCTGTTGCATGACCCAGTTTGGGCCTAGTTTAGTCTGGACTCATATTTGACTCTAGAATACTTTGGTATACAAAGGAGGTCATGGTTGACTCGATAACACCAAGGTGCCCATGTCCACAAAACAAGCCAAAATCATCACTCTTCCACCACCATGCTTGACAGTTAGTATGAGCAGGCTTGTGCTGTTATGCTGTTTTTGGTTTGTGGCAGTGCACTGAGGACAGACATTGCTCCAGAAGGTTTGTTCAGATGCAGTTTTGCAAACCTAAGCCATGCTGCCATGTTATTTTTAGCAAACAGACACTTTCCTCTCAACCCTGGCAAACTACTCATGCTTGTCCAGTCTTTTTCTAAGAGCAGTGGCACAACCTTTAATGTTTCACATGCTAACTGAGGCCTGTAGAGTCTCAGATGTAGCTGTTGGTTTTGGGGTGGGTTTGCTGTAATGTCCACTTGTAAAGATTGTGGCACTATGATAACACACACATGAATACTACCAACCAGCAAACAGTGAAAACCATCTTTTACAGAGGTACTCACGCTTGCTGATGATGAGTTAAGTGCATTTGATTAGCAGCACCTGGCTGTTACTTAGCCTTTAATTTTTATGAAAGCAGTAAAGGTGTACCGGGGTTTTCACAGGAGTGCATAGAGTCCTGTGAAAAAAGTCTTTTACACGTGTCTGTAGGTGGAAATATATTATTGTTGTTAAAATTGTTAAATAACTCAGCCGCACTTTGCCTCTCAGAAGAGCACATGGGTCAGATATCCATGTTTTAAAGACGGCTTGGCAGCTTAGACAGCCGACGGGCAGAAGATTCTGACTTCACATTATGAGCCAGATGTCAAGTGCCACATGTGGATCTCATGGAATGCTCCATGTTATCCATTAGTTTTATAATTATGTTTTCAAAAGTATTCCCTCTGCTGTGTTTCAGCACAATTCAGAAGCCGGGATCCTTACAGCTGCACACACTGTGCTGATGGAGCTGAAAGCTAACAGAATGGACCTTTTGTTTTCCTTTGAGGATTCATCTGAGACCCTACCACCTGGATTTCCCTGTGAACCCACCCACTCCATTCTAACTTCAAATGATTTTGTTTTCATTTTTAATTTGCCTTAATAACTCTTTTGGCAGCTGTGCGAGCAGTTTGAAGTCAGATTAGATGAAGCCCACTGGAATGCGAGTAAAAAACCCCTAGTCACCTTTAACATGAGGTTCCATTTAGTTCAACACTGACAGCTCTGCATCCGTGGCACGGCTTGCCAAGGTTTTGTAATGTCTTGGTGCTCTGTTCGTGATGCTTCCCTTGACTTTTAAAACAGTACTGAAGTCATTTCGGTGGCAGATACCAAACTGAGGGAAGCATAAATGCTCTGGGTCTTTTCATTGGCTGCAAGAAGACTTCCTGTTATTGCAAGACATGCTATTATGAATAGCAATAACGTAGCAAGCATATTATTTATGTCACCATGACTCTGGCAGCAAAGTGTTTTTAGTTCTGAGGACTTCACCAAGTTCTTGGTAGAGTCCTCTGGGACACATCAACCAAAATCTACTGCTCACTGTTTGCCTCACACATTGATTTGGATGTTACTGACTCCTGTTCTCACAAGCTCTGCAGTTTTATGTAACCCGATAAATCAGGAGCAGTCAAGTAATTGCAGAACACGTTTATCCCTTAGTAAAGGCCTTCTGCGAGAGCCTTTCTCTATATCTGGCTATAGGAAGCATCAGAGCTCTATCAACGTTCAGATTGAGTCTTTATATCTTGTTTTCAGAACTGGTCAACAGAGATGAAGTTGACACCTAGCGTTGGACGGAGTGTGAAAATTTATTTATCAATTTTCAGGTCTTTGTTCACATTCCTACACAGAAACTGGTCCATAATGGAAGCTGCAGTGAGTTCAGTGTGCCCACCTTTACCTGGCAGAGGAAAAAGACGAAAAGCTCTCCAAAATTACAAAATAGCAGCTTTCATGTCTTTTAGGCTCTTTCCATCTTGTATCACAAATTTGACAGAACACATTAAAATATCTGTCATAATGCGAGAATGACTCTGGTATATTTAATTTTTTTTTGGAAACATTAGTGCTGTTTGTTGGCCACAGCTGGCTGTGTGTACGAGTTTTTCTTTGACTTTGATAAATAACTACAGCATCACAATGCAGCTGAAACGATAAGTGCTTTCACATGCACATTTATGCACGTGGCGGGTCAACAGGGAAATCATTAACGCAGGATCCATCGGGTAAATAATGTCCCGTATTCTTGCACACATCCAACAGCTTAGCGGTCGCACACAGAAAATCTCAAGTTCTCTCAATATATTTTTTTCTACCCTATAATTACAAAGAAAATGAAGTTTCTGTGCTGTAATTGTTGAAATTGGTGAACTTTGAGTGGCTTGGATGAATTTGGGCTCTTCCATACTGCTCCCTTTAAAGGCTCTATAGATGCTCTCCTCCAACATTGTTTCTATTTTCTCCCAGTGGAGACGGTATCTGTATGATGGTTAGATCTTTTTAGCCATCAGCCAAAAAGGCTTCAGAGTTGTGCCCACTGGCCTGGGACTGATCTTTAAATCTGACCCCTCTATCAAGTTAACTAATGATGGAAACAAGAGTGTATTAATGTGAGTTATATATCTGTCAGTGTTATATCTGTATATCAGTGCTGCTCAGTTTAGGGTAAAAGTAAAATTCTCGTCTGAGGGCTTGTTTTTTTTTTTCTTTATCTGTGAATTCCTCTCTTCCATGGTTAGCAGCAGCAGGATTAAATCACTCTATGCTTGATGTTTTTATGCGATGTCCATCAAAACCTCACATTCTGTCATGCAATGGAACAAAAACGCATGCATGTGAACAAAAAAGGACATACGGACCTTGTCTGAAGTCTGGCAGCGAGATATTCTGCCACTTCCAAGTAAATAATTGCAGCGACCGAAACAATAGAATAGATCGACATATGAAGCACTAATTTGTCTCATAAAAAAAAAATTACGGGTCTCAGCTTTTACATTTTTGCTTTGTGATGTGTTCCACCTACTTAATAGACCCCAATGTTTGCTGTTTTCTTTTGCCAGTTTTTCTCAGAACGCGCTTCCCAGTGTTCAGAGGTTACAGCTGTGTTCTTTGGAGAGTTACGATCCTCTTTGGCATGATAGCCTTATTGCAAGATCTTATCTCACCACCGCACTGTGATGAGCTCATCATCCACCCATTGTTTCCCACGTGAGCCCCACTGGGATAGACAGTTAGTCCGAGGAAGATGCATTTGTCAGAGTTTGGCAGTTGAGCCGTCCAGACAAAAATACCAGGGCCTAAAGTTGTATCGCTCTCGGTTTTTTTTGTTTGTATTTTGCTGTTACAGCATTGCTAAATAACTAAGTTGGTAGATAATGTTCATTTAGGCTGCCACATAAGAAGCAGGCTAACACGCAATGGACCTTGCTTCTCTTTCAGGAGACCATGTGGGCCGTGTCTGTCCCCACAGCCCAGGGTTACACCCCGGAGCCCTCTGACCTGGAGCAGCTGATTGACATTGACTCCAAAATGTGCCTTCTCCATCCTGTCGAAGACGTTCACTCTGTGCAAAGCCCCTACACCAACTTAACCATGTCACAGGTAGGCCACTATAGTAGAGTGTTAAGGGCATTTGGGTTTATACTCTATACTAGGCCAGTAAATCTTCCACACACTATCCAGAACTGCAAGAAGGTCAACTCAGTAGGGCACTGATGGCAACATCTTGTAAAATATTTTGTTATTAGACCTCGGGAAGTCTCACCCCCATTCACCACTGGTGGGAAATATTATTGTGCAAGTTGCTGTGTTTTTTGGAACGGAGGCTCTATCTCATGTTTCCATCCAATTTTCCACATTTCCATATAAAGAGCATATTATAATGCTTTTCGTGCAGTGTTAGCTGCTGGCAGATTTTAATGCAAAAAGTTTTCTTACAAACAGTACCAGTCAAAAGTTTGGTCACACCTTCTCATTTAATGTTTTTTCTTTATTTTCATGACTATTTGCACTGTAGATTGCCACTGAAGGCACCAAAACCATGAATGAGCACGTATGGAATTATGTAGTCAAGAGAAAAAGTGTGAAAAGCATGTTTTTATTTTTTAGATTCTTCAAAATAGCCACCCTTTGCTTTAATTACTGCTTTGCCCACTCTTGGTATTCTCTCGATGAGCTTCATGAGGTAGTCACCTGAAATGGTTTTCATAGTCTTGGAGGAGTTTCCAGGAGTTTCCGGTCCAGCTCATCCCAAACCATCTCGATTGGGTGTAGGTCAGCTGATTGTGGAGGCCAGACACCATCACTCTCCTTCTTGGTCAAATAGCCCTAAACAGCCTGGAGTTGTGTTTGGGGTCATTGTCCTGTTGAAAAATGTGAGCCAGTTTCATCGTATAGCTCGATGGTTTTTGCCACTGCACTTGAGGACACATTCAAAGTTTTAGCAATTTTCCAGATTGACTGACCTTCAGATCTTAAAGTAATGATGGACTGTCATTTCTCTTTACATAGCTGATTGGTTCTTGCCATAGTATGAATTCTAACAGTTGTTTATCAGATGTGTAGCCTGACTTCTGCACAACAAAACTGATGGTCCCAACCCCATTAAGAAGGCAAGAAATTCCACAAAAGAACCCTGACAAGGCACACCCGTGTAGTGAAAACCATTTCAGGTGACTACATCCTGAAGCCCATGGAGAGAAGGCCAAGGGTTTGCAACAAATCAAAAGGTGGCTACTTTGAGGAATCTCAAATATAAGACATGTTTCGAGTTATTTAGCAATTTTTTTTCTCTACTTCATAATTCCATATATCGTGCTTCATATATTTGATGTCTTCAGTGAGTATCTACAATTTAGAAAGTAGTAAAAATAAATAAAAGTAATTAAATGAGAAGGTGTGTCCAAACGTTTGACTAGTAGTGTATGTTCTTCCCATGTGCCGAATATTGTATTTATACAGTTGGAAATCAAATGCATGCTTCCTGCTAGTCTTTACCTCTTAAATGCTGTGTAAGTTTCGACTCTGACCTGTGCATCACGACCACATCAAACAATGGGATTTGATTTTTACAGATATTTATAACTGTAAAGAAAATTTCCAGGCCTCGGTCCTCTATCTTGGCCCAATCCTAGACGTGAGCTCAGTGAGTTATCTCAGGACTTTATATCACTGTGTTTTCAAAGCCAGATGGCATGTGCGTAACCTGTCTGTGGAAAATGATGTTTTTTTGAAGTCAATTTTAAGAACCCAGGGTGCCATTTTCTGCTATCGCTACTGGATCGAGTCAAGGAAAAACTGCAAACCTTGAATCTCGGTGCTGGAACAACATGTGAAGTATGTATGATATGATGTCCAGGATGTTTATGGCGCCGGTCTTATTACTTCACTCTCACACCGTAAGTTTAGTCAATCATATGTGGAAATGGCAGCTTAGCATTTAAAGTTGAGTAGGATACAGTAATTATTCCGTGTTGGTTCATCTATGCACAGCATCTGTTTATCTAGATGATAAACAGATCTGTAACCTGGCTGAGTAGAGTAAATCATAGAAACTCAGCTTTCACTGAATGCTTCAGTGTCACATGGATGCCATCAAAAAAGGTGCCTCATCAAGCACCTGAAATGAATGACTTGGTTTTAAATAACTAAACCGATACTTAGGTTGAACCATATTATCATTACTCATTACTGTCACTACTCAGTAATCGGGACTCTGGTCCTATAAGTAATACCATTCAACATAAGACAATCGTCTCTTGTGCAAGATTCTCCCCACATGATGTGGACTGGACTTCTGGCCAATAGTATGAAATTGTGATAATACTAGACAGCTGGATGTGTCACTTTGTGCAGCCCGCTTTCCCTCCCTTCTCACCCCTTTAATCATATCGTCTGCTCAAAAGAGGTTTTGGAAAAGTAACCCCCCCTCCCCCCAATCATCCATCATCTGCTCTCCATTAGTGTTGAAATGGCTAATCCAGGCATTCCTTTTCAATTGATGTAAAATGTGAATTGAACAACGACACTCAGCTTTTGAATAGCAAATAAGCAGTTGAGCAAATGTTAAATGTTAAGCTTCTAAATTCAGCCCACAGGTGTGAAAAATGAAGTGTTTTCTAACCTCAGCTCACTCCTGTCTCACTGTTGTGGCGCAGATTAAAAAAAAATAGCCATCCGCAACAATAAATCGCACCAGTGGCTGTAAATCCTTAAGGTGCTCATAAAAGGAAATATGCTTTTGTTTTGAACCTTTCTTCTTAGGCAGTAGCTCCTGAGCTCCTAACCGAAACCATTTGTTTAGCATGGACCTGCTTGTTTGCCGACTCATTCCACAGCAGACTGTAATGTACACACACAAAAAACAGACGTTGAGACATCAGTTTCAACACCGAAAGTGTTTTTTCCCTCATTCATATTAAATCATGACCTAGATTTCCATGTTTTCCACTGTCTCGTGTTTTCTGGCTGTGTCAGATTGTCACGTTTTACATGGAAGAGAGAGTCATTCTCTCTCGAGCGTGCACTCCCTCATAAAGAATCCAAAGATCTTAAATCTGCGTGTTCCGAACTCGGTGGTGTTCTTTCCCAGTGAGTTGCGATTGATAATCCTTCTTTCTTTCCTAGCCACCTTAATAGTAAACTCTCTCTGGCTACACAGTCTCGCAGTTGAGGCTATGAGGGCCGATGGAGTCTGGGAGGCCTGGCACCAGCTGGGATGCTGCCACAGAGGAGAGTTGCTCCCCATTAGAATGTAATTTCAGACCTGATGGAGGTGGAGGATTACATTAGGAATTTCCTTTTCATATTAACACATCCAGCGATGTTTACTACATACCGTATAAAGCCTACTGTGAGAATAAGCTACCTCATATATCGCAAATTATCTACGTGTACAATATTTGCACACAATGGAGACAAGATTATAATATCAGTGCTTTGAGATTTGACATCACTGAACTTTTTCTGTGTCAGTGTAGAGTCATTAAGCTGTAATGACCGAATGGTATGCTATTAGGATATCCAAGCACATGTCCATGTCATCAGTCCATAAAGCATAGGAAGAGTGTTTTTTCGATGCACGGCATCCATCATTGCATTGCTACATAGTGAGTCATGGTGAGGCTTTAGTGGAAAAAGCAGGGTTTTCTTTGCCTCTGTTCATTTATGATGATAGGAAAAAGTTCAGGTAGCTACAAACCACTGAAGACCTGGAGTGAAAGGAAATAAAACACAACTTTAATCACTGTTTCTCTTGGACACCGTCAGTATTGGGCTTGTGACAGCACTGATCCCTTTGCATTCTTCACTCTGCTCCCCTTTTCTCAGGCTTCAGCTGAAATAGCCTTGCTGTCATTAAAAACATCTGTTGGGTTGCAGAATTAATGTACAATACACCCTCCTACTGTACCACTGTGTGGTAATGCTTGCACCACCCACAGCTCGAAGCCAGCAGAGACGATTCTGTCATGAGAAGTAGCTGCTATTGGGTGTTCAGTGACATGGGTGTGTAAGAGTTCTTTACATCAGAATTACATATGTCATCCTTTCAAATTTTTTTTTTTTAATGTCTGGTTGCAATAAAATTAACATTTTATGCTGTCATGGTTTTCAGTCTTGGTTTTCAGTCAGTGTCACAGTTTAAGTGCTCTGAAAGCCCCAATAGCTTCTTCTGAATTGTAAGTCCAGCTGTGTTTTTGTTGTGCACTGGTCAGCTATATTTTGATGTAAGAGCATGAGGTCACTTAGTCACACTGTGTGGTTGCTGATGAGTGCCCATAATTCTAACGGTAACACATGTTAAGTGAGAGACCAGAGTCCTCGGCAGAAAACGCCCTTTTGACAAACAGTTTGCAAACTTATCTCATTCATTTAATTCATATAAATGAAGATGTAGT
>VURO01022539.1:0-13338 GCA_015108175.1 Pelvicachromis taeniatus
CCACATAAAAGTTTGTTCCAGTAAATTTAGATTAAAAGTGAAACCAGCCACACAAAAAAAAAAAACGGTTAAAATGAGATTCCTTTAACATTTGATTTTCTCTCATTCAAAACAGCTTCAACAAGCTTGACATTGACCTCTTTGTCAGCATAAAAGCATTCATTTGACAGCAATTACTCAAATTAAAGGGAAAGTCCAAGAAACTCATTTAAGAAGGAGAATTATAGATTTTATTGAACATAGTAATTGTTCAATAAAATTCGGCTTTTCTAGGAATGGATGTGCTAACTGTAGATAAGGATAAAAGATGCTGTGGAAGAGAGCCAGAGGTTAATAACAAGTATGGTTGAATGCAGGGAGATCTATTAACACATGGTGAATCACATGGACAATGTACAATTGTAGCCATCCACAAGTACCCAGGTATTTTTTAAAACACAACTTTTTTAGACACAGGTGTCAGGTAATCTTCAGTGTGCTCGTGAGAAAACCCTGGAGAAAAAAAAAATGTGGTCTTTTCAATTGGCCATTTCTTTTGAAAGTTTTGACAATCACCTTGTCAATATTGTCTTGGCCATTAAACATTAACTCCAGGACTTTGTTTGGAGATTTCCACTTTTCTCAGAGTACATTGTATGCCGTCACACTGTGTGATAGTTCTCTAACGACATTTTAGGGATTTGGGACACAGTTTTAGCCCAGATTAGTGCATATATACAGTTTCACAAGTCTTCAACCACTGACTGCAAGACATACACTGGTATATTCTGCAGGCAGTGAACGCTCTCCAGAGCCTATACAAGCTAACTGAAGCTACACTTCGGGGTACTAATGGGTAGATGCCACCAAATGTCGTGTGTCATTTACATTACAATGAAACATAATTACAATACATTACAATTGCTGTGTTCACACTCTTCCAATGCTGTGTTGGTTAAGCGCAATATCTGCTTGATTTTAAAAAAAAAAAAAATCATAACAGGTGTGTTCAGTAATTTCTTAGCACTACTGTACAAATCGGAGCAGATGGAATCACGCAACCAACCTGTGTCTTACTTTGCAGTTACGTTTAAACAGTGCTAATTAACCCGCAACACGTTGTTTGTAGGTTCCAGTGGTGACCCAAATGAAACATATACTGATTATAATCATGATTGTTTCAGGTCTCCCACACCTGATTGCCACAACTCAGCAGCATTCAGATCATTTGTGGAACCTCATATAACTTTAGCAGCAGCTAATCCTTGCAATTTGGCCACTTGGCCTGGAATGAATGAATGTTGCTTTCAGTGTGAAACCGATGTGACCTTGTACTTTATAGTATCTTTACATCAATAATCTATAAACAAATTGATCCATTTGTTTTGTGTTTTATGGTGAGAGTCAGAATATATCACAGACAGGTCACATGCAAATGACACAGCAACATTCACATCCAAGTCTGGAAAGTAATTTTGAGAACAACAGACATCACCTAAACAATAAATAGGATAAAGGACAAATTGGGCACAGTACAGGGCAAGCCAGCAACACGTTGTCTCCTTGAAAGGAAAGGAAAAGTGCACAGGGATGCTAGAACTTGTCTAAAATGTAAAGTTCTGCGATGTCCTAATTTAAAATAAAGAGCTGAGAAATTGGCCCAGGCATGCGTTACAAGCCAATGAAAAGCATGTGTCACAAAAAGCAGCAGGTAAAATGGATAAAGAATCACAGCAGTGTTGCAGAAATGTGTTAAAACTGCAACAGCTGCAACAATTTGTACAGTTTGTGTCCTGGCTTGAAGTCGTACCTGAACACACAGACAGATACACACAAACGTGTCAGTGCCATCCAAAATGACAAGTTCCATAATTTAATCCTTGTGGTTAATTAACCGATTTATTTAATAATAACTATTGAAATACAGATTTATGGCAAATGGGAGAGTAATGCAATTGTTAGTGTGAATCACTCAAAATAAGTTTAAATGTACTCACCATTATTAAACATCACACATTCATCTGAAAAGATCAAAACCAGTCAAAGTTAGCAAAAGGTGAAAATTGCTTCATCGCTGAGTGAAATGTAGTTTAATGTTGTTACATTAACTGTATTACAAGCTTGTGGATAAGATAAATGTTTGCCCTGATTAACCTTTTATCAGGAACAACTTCTTGTATATTTAATGCTGGTAAAACATACGTGTTATCTGTAAATTTAGTTTTGAGAAAGGTTTACCAGCCTGTTCCTGTTCCGCCATTCCTACCAAGGCAAAGACAATCACAGCGGTAATGAGAATCCCAACGATGATCACAATGTCAGAGTAAAGGCCATCTTGAGGACCTGAAAGCAACTATGACAGTTAAAACAAAACTAGCAAAAAATCAGAAAACATGATTGGAAATATACACAAATTGAAAGTACTCGTCACTGTGACTCATATTTTCATTTGTATACCCGTTCAGAAAAAGAGTCTGGTGTTCTAAGTAGTAGAATTTAAGCCTGCTTCAGTCAGTTGTACCATTTTACGCTCTTTTGTTGAATGATATCATTGTTAGAGTACAACCTCATTAAAATATTGCATGTTCTCTTGTAGTTATATTTGACTAAAAGAACAACAGAGAAACAAGAAAATACACATAAGTGTGAATACATTCAATTCAATTTCTTTTGTTATGATTATGTTCTTTTTTAAAACTATTTTCTTACCTACATTCTCAGATGTCGCCGAAACGATGTTCACTGGAGCTGTTGGAACATTGACAGAAATAAAATACTGATTTACAGTCTTATACCATTTTTTTTCTTATTAAATTATTCTTCGTATTAAATGAAATCACGTTAGATAGTAAAAGGTTATTGTGACAGTGTGCTGTGTGGCAGGCAGGATGTGGACCCAAACGCAGGCCTCAAACTCAAAATGGTAAACTCAAAGAGGCTGCTTTATTGCTGTTGCAGAAACGCTCCAGACGCAAGAGCAGCGACCAAAACTCAGGAAACCAGAAATATGGCACTAAACTGGGAAACCTAGAACTCAGACTCTTTAAGGTACACAGAGGGGAAAACACCCAGCAAGATGAGGATACGACATGACACGGGCTGTTTCTCAATCGCAAGTACGCGAGTCCGGACTTGCGTTCTCGACCAGTCCGTACTCCCTCACGTACTCGCCGAGATGTGCAATTGGAACACCAGCGTACTCGATGATGTCACAGGTCATGTGAACGTGACCGGGCGGGTCTTGCGAAATGCATGACGGGTTATTTGGCTCCACCAAGTCCACACAAGTCACCATCGATGCATGCTCGATAAAACGGGCGGCGCGAGAACACATCCGGGAACTTTTCGCGTTCTCGGCTTGATGCGTACTTTGAATTGGGACAGTACTTGTCTCCGACTGATAACGTATAACAAGTCCGCGAGAACGCAAGTACACACAAGTACGCATATTGAGACACAGACACAGACTAAGGAAAACACAGGGCTTAAATAAACTGAGGGATAACGAGGGAATGAGACACAGGGGGAGAGCACAGCTGGCAATAATCCAACGGGAAGCAAAAGTAGACACACTGACGTAGGACAAGGGACTGTCAAAGTACAACAGGAAATGACCTGAACACACGACACAACACAATAAATACAAGGGAGGCACAGAGACAAAACCTAAAGGGTGGAAAAACCACAGTAGTGCTAAGAACTAAGGGGAAAAAAAAAAATACAAAACTATGAAAACCCCACAAAATCCCAGAACATTGAACAAACAAAACCTAAACATTATTAACATATTAGTTTAAGTCAAAGAGAGGGTGAAACAATACATTACAGGGATACATTACACTATTTAGCATGGCTAAAATCAGAATGCCCTTTGCATTAATGGATTGACGCAAAACATACCTGCTGATGCTACATAAATGTGAAGTAAAACGATAAATCTCACTACTTTGTGCTCAGTACAGTCAGGGTGCTGGCAGTGCTCTTTTCAGTGAGCCATCTGTCAAAAGGAAGTGATTGAAACAGAAAGGCTAGAAGAGACAATGCAGTGTGGAAAGACCAGTTTAAAGGAATCTGGTGAAACAGCTATCACTTGAGACCTGAACTCAGCATTTAGTTCAGTCTAGTTCTTGGGAACTATTGGGAACTATCAGATTTCTTTTTAAATAATTGTTTATTTTTCTCTTTAAAGAAAAATAAACAATCATTTAAAAAGAAATCTGATTAGGTTTAAGTTATGTGAAGTGCACTAGCACTTTCACATTCTTATTTGAATTTGGTTCAAGATATTTAATTAAGGAAGGATGTTAAAGCAGTCAATTTAACATCCAATATTTACAGCCAGTCTAAGCAGGCTTCACACAGCTTTAATGCAATAGCCTTTTGTAGTCAATAGTAAGCAAACTTTAAGAGCAAATCACTCCTTCCTTTACATGTCAGGAATATTACTATTAAACTTGGTTTACATACATTTTCTTGAGGCACAGAGCGCATTAGCAGAAATGTAAGAAGCCAGAATCCACACCAGGTTCTACTGTTAACCAGTTAACCAGATCAACAGAACCAACGTTTTGGCACAAGATGAAGAATGTTTGTTTGTTTCTTTGTTTATTTTAATTCCCCGCAAATGGTATACATCAGGTCTGTCCTTGGTAATCCTCAGTGACTGACTGAAAGATGCAGAGAAACCATATTGCATAGCTGTAAATAATTGTATGTAACACTGTCAGGTTACATGCTACTGCTGCATGTACTTTGGTGAAGGGAGGATTGATTGTAAGAAGCCAGTACCAGTTTCATAGTACCAGTTTGTGGTACTATGAAAAATATAAACATGAATATAAACATGTAAATTTGACAGGAACTGCATCAAATGTCAGCACAGTGTGTAAAGTTGATGTAGTTCCATGTCATACCACAAGGTGACACTATCTGTGTAGAGACAAAGATATGCGCTACAGGGTAGAAGAAGAAAAGCATAACATGTACGAGAGCTAGAAGGTGATGGGATGGAGTTGTTCTTCTTGCTAGCTCAGAGGAATTAATAAAGGCACATAGCAGAGATTAAAAATGACATGTTCTTCAGAAATAAGGAGACAAAGAAAACATTGTACCATGAGTAGAAAGTCTGAGCTGAGGTGCATCGTGGACGATGACAATGGATTCTATCAAGCTGCCCGAAAGTTTTTTAGTACAAAGGAAATGTTGACAGGTCACTGTCCACTTAACATCAATGGAGCCTGTGGAGGTCGTTGAGAGCACCAGATTCCTTGGTGTGGCAGAGACCCTCTCCTGGTCCCTCAACTACGGTGGCTTGGAAGTGTAAATCACATTTACAACATCATCGACAAAATAACATTTCAGAAAACACTTTTACAAGTCCACAACATATTAACAAGTGACTCTTGACGGAAAGGGATTGTCTGAAAAACCGGAAGTGACGCAACGATTAGGCTTACTCCGTATTTGTAGTACAGACAAGTGATTTGTAGTCAGCTAAGCGAGGGCTTTACAGAGAGGTAGTGAAGACGCTGAAGCTAACGCCACAAAACGGGCAAGACATTTTCCATTTAGTTTTAGTGCAGCGAGCACCGTCAGGGTAATAACGAAGCACTGTAAGGAGTTAGTTGTCTTGTTGACATCCCACGTTTAGCTGCTGCTTCTTCTTCTGCCGCTAATTTAAAGGCTTTACCGCCACCTGCTGGGCTGGAGTGTGGACCATGACGGTTTTAAGGCCTGAATATTTTCTTAAATATCCCCGTGGCTTTTAAAAATCTGAACATCATTATCTCACCCATACTCTTTTGTAAAATCTCTTCAAACATTAACTGAACACTACTTCTTTGAAAAGCCCTCACTTAGCTGACTACAAATCACTTTAATGTACTACAAATATGGAGTAAGCCTAATCGTTGAGTCACTTCCGGTATTTCAGACAATCCCTTTCTGTCAAGAGCCACCTGTTAATTTGTTGTGGACTTGTTAAAGTGTTTTCTGAAATGTTATATTGTTGATAATGTTGTAAATGTGATTTGCACTTCCCAGCCGCCGTACTCAACACCAGCCTCTCTTCTCTTCATAACAGACACTTATTGCACCCACTGCATCCTCAAAGCCACCGATGTTGTGGAAGACCCCATGCACCCCTCGCACACACTCTTCACTCTGCTGCCATCTGGCAAGAGGTACCAGAGCATTCAGACCCTCACTGCCAGACTGTGAAACAGTTTCTTCCCCAAGCTGTCAGACTTCTGTTCTGCCTGATGTTGCACTGTCTTTGTGTTGTTGTTTTTTTTGCATTTTGTGAAATGGTCTTAGAGGAACTTAGTCTCATTTTTGTACTGTACCATGCACATGGTTGGTATGACAACAAAGCCACTTGACTTGACTTACTGACTTTGGAATAGAGTGAAAGCCTCAGTTGTGGCCCTTTTGCTTATGCACCTGGGTACCTGCAGTGCCATTGATAACCTGATAAATGTGTTTTAACTGTTGTCTTTATTGTGCTTTTGAAGTTGCAGTTTTTAAACCTTGGAAAATTTATTCCAAAACTACCAATTGAAGCCCAGACAGTTTTTATAGCAGGCTATAAACATGATCAGCCCTGCTGGAAAGTTGACATTTTAAAATAGTATTGGATACAATTGAGCATCCGAGTCTGTGCAAAGTTCACAGCACAGACTCATAATGGCGTATGAGTGTATGATGGAACACATGTAGCACACCTAGTGTCATGAATCAGCTCTGCACCCTGTGACCATCTGCTGTTTGGATCTGGATGAAGATTCAAACATGTGAGCTCATCAAAAGTGCCAGAAAAGATTCTGAAAAATGCCTATCGGCATTTATCTGTGGATCTTTGCATACTCATATGTACAGCTGGCATTTACAAGGAGTGTAAGACAATTCAGTAAAAACCAACTTGCAGTGCACTTCCTAAGAAGACAGAAGACAACAGTTCAAAGTACTTTAAATATATTTGAATCCTGGAGTGATAAACAGATTTTCAGTGGTGTAGTCACCCAAAGTTATAATTTGGCAAGGTTCCACCATCAGGTATCACTATGACAACATTGCTCATGAAAAAACATGACAGAGGAGGAAAAAATAAAAAAAAAAAAAGGGGGGGGGGGGTTAATATGTATATATACACAGAGGGAAAGGTCAGCAGTTTTCAGTCCTTGATGCCTCAACATTTAACTGAGAGGTGGGCAAAGAGAGGTAAAAAAAAAAAGAAACACATGAGCAGTGATTTTGAGGTTTTCCTCTTCACTGTCACTTCCACAAGTGATACTTCAAATGTAGATGTAACACAGAGCGACAGACCACCAGTTTCATTCAGAAACAGAAATACTGAAAATGAGCCAATTGCGGAAAACACGTCAGTGATTTTACTGATGAGGAAAAGGTCTGCATTAGTGAAGAGATCACATGATAAGGCTACCGCAGATAGACGGGAGCTTAGTCTCACACTTCATGTCATCCAAGCATCCTGCCTTTCCTTCTGCAAGAAGCAACAACAACAACAAAAACAGGAATTGGCCTCAATTAGTGACACTGTGACTCAACGATCCTCATTAATCAAAATGTGTCAAATTTAACAAAACATTTCCAACATGAGCGGGCAATGTTTAGCCAAAAAATCTCAACGTAGATGCAAAGACACAACTAAATATACTATTTGTCAACTTATTTTAATTAATTACATGTGGCTATATTATCCATTGATGCATGTGTACATAATTAACAGTATTTGAAACATTTGTGGCTGATATCACTTTCATCTTCATGGTGGATATGGGACATAAACACCCCAGAATTTCTTACTCTGTCTTAACAACTGTGTTTGTCCACGTATGATCTATACTGACAAATCCATTGTGGATTTTTTTTTGTTTGTTTGTTTTTTTGTGTCTTACATAATGGCATTATGTCCATGTTGTTTCCTGCCTCTCATAAAGTGACAGAGAAAACAGAAAAAAGCCAATAATCAGATGACCTCCTATGAGCAAGTGCATGGGAATGGTGGGAAGGAAAAACTCCCTTTTAACAGGAAGAAACCTCCAGCAGAACCAGGCTCAGGGAGGGGCGGCCATGTGCCGTGACTGTTTGGGGGTGAGGGGAGAAAGACAGGACAAAAGACATGCTGTGGAAAAGAGCCAGGGATTGATAATAACAAAGAATTAAATGCAGAGAGGTGTATAAACATATAGTGGATGAAAAAAATTATACTCAATGTATCCAAGCAGGTTTTTTCTTGTGAGTTGGAGCCGGTGATTGTTAGAGAGTCACTTCCAAGGTATCCTAAACTTTTGCTCTCCCATTCACCAGAACACCTATTGTTGCACATCTGCACCTCCTGATGATTTCAGGGCAGATTAGATGCAACACTGACTCAGCAGTGTAGGTGAAGAAGCACTTATCTGTTTAACAATAATGTCATTCAAAGCATTGAAAAATCCACTTTAGTAGTTTTCTTTCTGAAACACTTGATGTGTTATTAAATGTGAGGGCTTTTTTTTATCATTTAAAGAGATAAAGCCAACTAACAACTATTTCAACAACAAATTGTGTCTACGTCGACAACAGATGGTGTGTGGACACTCAGATGGTGGAGAAACACTGTTGCGCGGACATCGAAATGCGGACGATGAAGTGCAGACCCTTTTATTTACCGAGGGAGTTCAATGCTTTCTCTGGCTGTTCACATCCTGCCGCGGTCTGATCGGACCACAGCCTTAAGACTATTGCATGATGTCATCAGCAAACACAAGACCGCTCACCCAGATGCCTCGTTTGTTGTTGCCGTTTTCATCAATATGTGAGCTTCCCGACAAGGAATGACAACATCCTGGACAGCGTCTACAGCAACATAAGGGCCTTAAACAAGGCAGTGCCTCGGCCCCATTTTGGACAGTCTGACCACATTGTTCCTCTATCCATCCATACAGGCCAAAGTTTGGAGTGCAGACACTGATTTGGTACTTCAGGACTGCGTTGATGCTACAAACTGGGGTGTGTTTAAGACTGCTGCCCTGAGAGAGGACAGTTCTGATATGCATCAGTGGTTACCAGCTACATCAACACATGCATTGACAATATTGTCCCCAACAAGCCCTATAAAACATATTCAAATCAGAAACCATAGTTGAACTGTGAGGTACATTCCATGCTGTGTGTACGCTCCACTGCATTTGCCTCTGGTGATGCAGAGGGCTACAAAAAGGCCAGATATCACCTATGTAGATCCGTCAGGGAAGTCAAGACGCAACAACTCCGATTCCAGATGCATGTGGCAGGGCCTGAAAGGGCCTGAGCAGCAGGGTCACAGTCAGCTGCAACATATACCAGTTGCGCTGAATGAGTTCTACGCTCGCTTCGACACCCTCAACACCAACCAACACAGAGGGAATCTACCAGCATGGGGCTCTTCAATCACTATGACTTTGACTGAGGTATGCAAGGTTCTGAGGAGAACTAACCCCCGAAACTTACCACCAAAAGTAATCTGCAAACAGTGGTGCTCATGTTTAGCGTTCTGTCCTCGGCAAAAGTCAGCAAAAGCAGACACGCCCATGTAATCACTCCAGGACCAGGAAGGATTCTGTTAAAGCAAAATTTAAAAATAAAATGTGCTAATTCATATTAATTAAAAGTGTAATTGTTTTACAAACTGCTAGAGATCATGCTATTTACTGTTGGAGTCTTATGGCCTCCAACCCAAAATTGTCCATAGCCATGTCCAGCATGCTGCACCTCCTTGCGTATCTCTCTAGCTTGACTGGCACTATACACGGATGCAAGCCGTCCTCCCCGAGACTGACAGTTTCTCTACAGTGCAGATAAACAGACAGAATGGTGTGACCAAGAAATTTAACATCACTAAGTTTCCAGTTTATTTAGTGTAAAAAATAATATCCTCGTTACCTGAGCCTCAGCCCAGGTCATGTTTGTTGGAACAAAGAGGAGGCACTGTTGACTGTGCATACTCCATCTATCTGGGCACGATGGAAACCAGCCACCATAACGGTCCTCTGAGGCCAAATGGAGAAGAAGTGTTGATAGTGAGCTGCCAGTGAATAGTTAATATGTCTTCACTCCTCATTTTATGGCTTTTAAGGGAAACATTTAATGCGACCAGTGAAGAAAGTAAAATAAATAAATATTGTTATATACACATCTGTTGTAAATGGTTTCATTCCCCAAATGTCTGCATCTGCATGAGCTGAAACATTTCTTGGTTGCAGTTACTAATGTGGAGCATGTGCTGTTTTAATTTTTTACTGGTGGATCATTGAGATATTCACAGTAAAATGATAGATTCACCTGGTGCAGGAGCCTTTGTCAAAGGTGCATTACTGTAAACTGGAGCAGCTGCAGGGACAGTTTGGGTCACAAACAAGAAATACAAAGTCAGACAATCCGATGCAAGTAAATTAGAGAAAATGTAATGTGTAATATAATTAAAATATCAGAAAATATAAATTAAGTACAGGTAAATTCATACTTTTCACAGTATAGTTAGAGTACATCATATGTTATGTATAGGCTTATATAAATGATGAAGTTACTGTACAATAAGCAACAGGAAAGTCTCGACTGTCATAAATTTAGTATCACAAAGACAAAAATGCTCACAAACACGTAACACTTCAATCAAAACACGAGACTGATTGAAACATTTACGACGCACTGTTCTCCAATCGCATGTTTTGTATGTAAAGTCTAAAAACATCTGCACGCTGCCTTTAAATACTCACACGAAACTTGGGCAAGAGCCATCATGGTGCACACAAGCAGAGGCAGAGTAAGCATCTTCATCGTGAAGCCTTCACCTTTGATAAAGACCTAAAGGAGGGTTCCATTTGCAGTGGGTTTACAAACCAGTAGTGAGAGCGTTCATTTTAATGCAAAGACAGAAAACTTTAACAGCGTTACCTTCTGTTCTTCCTTCGTGGTCTCAGTCTGCAGATACAGCCTTCCTGTGTGGGGAGCTGAAGACAGCTGG
This sequence comes from Pelvicachromis taeniatus, assembly GCA_015108175.1. NCBI lineage: Eukaryota > Metazoa > Chordata > Actinopteri > Cichliformes > Cichlidae > Pelvicachromis > Pelvicachromis taeniatus. The sequence continues at coordinate 10,985 of VURO01022539.1, forward strand.
TCTTAAATATGCCGATTCAAAGGGGCGAAAACAAGAAAAGAGGTCATACAAACTGATAACACACAAAAAAAAAACAAAGGCAAATATAAATTTAGCCTAAAAAATGACCCAGGGCTTTTGCTGGCACACTAACGCCTTTATCCTGGGTCCTCGAGCTGCCGGAAGATCACCTGATTTTTCTCCAGCACAAAGTACAGTTTATAAGGTTCATGTTTATTCAAGGCTTTATCAGTAAAGAAGTGTAAAAGATTTATGTTAGAATATGAGACATGACCTAACAGCAGCCCTGACATCCACAAAGAGGCTTTATTGTTGAATCCTGTGATGTCTGATTCATGGCTTGCTGTGTATCTTTGTAATGCGCTTTGTTACAAAAGCAGCAGTTGGACGCGTTGCATGTCTGTTTACCTTATTTTTGACTTCTCTTATCTTTCGCTAGTCTGGCTTGTTATTGTCAGTAACTAGAAAACCATTGTGATAACAGTGCACATCAGAAACAGACTACCAGCATGTATTGTGCAATCCTCTCCTCTGTCAATAGAACACATTGTGCTCGTAGTCAATGCTTACAATATGAGATGTCACAGTTATAACTGTGTATAATGTTAATCTTTCAGAAAATGGGTTCTGCATGTACTTAGTGTCCCTGGAAAAATACTTGCATGTGTTTACTGTAGCTGACAGCTCTTCTCAGTACCCCGTGTCACCCTTCCCAGAAACGCCTCTCCACCCATATTTGCATATCCAGTATTTGTTTGCTTACTGTACCTCTTGTGAAGCTGTCTGTTGGTCAGTGTAGCAGCATGCAGCAGCAGTGACAGACAGCAGTATAGTAACGGTTACCCTCCAAAGTGTAGATGAGCTTTGGGGGACTCTTGCAGCTGGATAGCGTAGCTGTAAGACTGCACACCTTTGGAGCGGGAGTTGCAATTTTGATTCCCACCTGTTGACGGTCCTGGCTGGACCCCCCGATGCTAAAACCAAGACCTGAGATGGCCACGTCTGCAGCCTGTCCACTCGGACGCAAGCATTAAAATGTAATCTGTTAGAGTAGACAGTATAAGCAACTCCTTACCTGGCATTATCAAAAATAAACCTCCCTGTGCCTTTAGCTTGTGAATACTGATTGTGTTCAGCAGAATCTGTGTAGCCTACGACACATTTATAAATGAGAGAGCAAAATTTGTAAACTAAATGACCCAGGGAATAGAGAACAGGTGTGTATATAAGAATATGTATGTATTTTATAGCATCCTGTTTCCAGTGAAGGCAGCACCAGGTTCCTTTTTCTATTCCTGGAAACTCGAGCAGAGGAAGTCTGTGTCAAACCCAGTTGTGGATATGTTTGTGGCTTTAACTGCCACGTATTACTGGAGCAAACAGTCAGTACTTCTCTCTCTCACACACACACTCTCACACACGAACATTGTAAGTGCAAAATGACTAAGGACACCAGGTGTGTGTGTGTATAGCCTGGAAATAACATATTTTCAATTAAAAACATGCAATATTCTTATATGCAGTCTTCAAATTTTAATGGGTATTTATGAACCTATGCTTCTAAAAGTATGTAATTTTTAGTACATATCAGTATATTGTATGTTTTATTATATTTATCTGAGTGAATGTCAGTGTCAAACGTCAGCTAGATATCAGTAAAGTGCAGATAAAAGTTAAGGTGGGATTGCTTAGCCCTCCAGATTAAAGTGTATAATCCTGGATATGCTGGCTGCTATAGGACATCGGAAATCAGCTGTGCCATACTGCCGATTTTGGTATTGATCTGATACAAAGAAAATATAGGGGCAGTATTGTTGACACCAGCACCAATACTGATACTTTTAACCTATAAAGGCAGCTTATATAGCTTGTATAGGAGAGCAGTGTGTCATGATTTCTGACATTAATCGTCATCAATTTGGAAATTATGAACATATTTTAACGGTCACTAAATCACTCATTTTGAATTCCAAGCTTCCAGGTAAACATGTTCTGGTAGTTTGTGGTAGGAGCATTGTTGAGCGTCTGTGAGTGATGACGTCGCTAGAGGGAAGCAGGATGTCAGATTGACAACTGTCTGCTCTTCAGCGAGTTTGCCTTATCAAAGTAGAAATTGCAACATAACCCCGCAATAGTTCTTTTTGAACGGTTGGTGTCTTCTCTCGGTCTAGCAATCAACAATTTATTCTATTAAGGAGATCAGGTTGTCTTAATCTTATTAAATTGTTTAAGTAATGCAAGATGTTTATGTGAATTTGGATTTCCTGTTTCTAAACAAAAGTTAAAAAGAAAAGATTTGCATCATGTTTGAGTTTGATGTCTTAAAATAACAATAACTGCAAAAATAAGGCTCT
>VURO01022541.1:0-12704 GCA_015108175.1 Pelvicachromis taeniatus
ATATATATTAGTACTGTTGCTTAATTGAGATATATATATCTCAATTAAGCAACAATACTAATCTTTTTTAAAAACTCATTATTCCTCTAGGTTTCTGAGCGTGGCTTAGTTGGGGGTATTGCTGTAGTTGCAAGTGCTGAATGACTTGTGGTAACCACCATGTTTAACTGGGGGAGGGGGTCGTTTGTTTGTTTGCAAGTGTTGGTTTAGTTACCGAAGTTGTTGCTATATTTGCAAGGTTTTAATTCATTTTGATATTAACCATGTTTAATTGCAGGCTACTTTTTAATTGCTACTTTTGCAGGATTTGTAGTTTTTGGTTCCAGGGCTTGCTATTGTAGATTTTGCTACAAGTGTTTTGGGAGTTTCAAGGGCTTGCTTGGTTACACAGTTGGCTATGTTAAAGTCACAGACGTTGCTGTAGTTACCAGGTTTGTTTTAGTGCCGGTAATTGGCATGTCTAGTGGGAGGCACTGCACGAGTTGCAGTAATTTATATATGTAGCATGTGACATTATTTTTGTTTTATTTGTTTGTTTAATTGGAGAAATTACCCGGTTTAGTTGCAGGTTTTGCTGTAGCTGCAGGAGTTGCTGTAGCTGTGGTTGATTTAGTTGCAGGTGTTGCTGGTATCACTGATGTTGCACATGGCAGCAGCGTGCAGTGGCTGCAGGTCTCTTATGTAACAGCTGCTTCCATCCTGCTGCTGAACAGATTAAAACCAGAGAGGATTAACGCACGCACACACTCGCACACACTGACCACAGCTGACCTACATTTACAATGCAGAGAAACATACGCCCCTGTATGTGTGTGTGTGTGTGTGTGTGTGTGTATGTGTGTGTGTGTGTGTGTGCGTGGGGGGGGCAGGATTACAGTACCGTTGTATTTCTTGTGTGATGTGAGTGGCATTAATCTGTGGCACAGAAACATCCTGCAGTCCCTGAACACAGCAAAATCTTTTCCTAGCAGATTCTCAGCATCTGAGTAAAGACCCTACAAGGTTGTGTTTGAAATTAGAAACAGAATATCCGTATTTAAACTTTGAGATCGCCAAACATCAAAGCAGAACTGAGAAACAACCCTACCCTGCACAGAGCTCGTCTGCCTGTTCTGAATTACCACACAACCCCTTCACTAGCTCTTTTGTCTTTCTCACAATGTCAGCAACTGATTTTGTGATTCAACATCAAGCCATAACGTATTTATTTTGGCCATCTATGTCTTGTTTTTTTTGCAGTGGGAAATGACCGTATTTGAATATAGTTTTCAAGTAAAGCTAGCTAGCTAACACTGTTGCAGATATCTGCTTCTTTTAGGGGTCGCTACGGTGGATCATCTGCCTCCACCATATCCTTAAAATACCCTTTTGTCACAACAACCCTCTGTATATCCTCCTTCACTGCATCTCTGTGGTCTTCCTCTTTTCCTCCTGTCTGAATTATCCCTCCTATGCATATCTTTGCTGCTCAACCTGGGCTGTTTCTAATGCTGTCCAGCCAGGTCATTGGAAAATCTTCAACGTAGCCACCTTCAGCTCAGTTTCCTGTCTTTTTTATGTGCCACCATCTCCAAACCAAGCAACATAGTACATCTAACGATTATAATCTATTTGATTTCATTTATACAGTGCCACATCACAACAACAGTTGCCCTTAAGTGCTTAATATTGTAAGGTAAAGACACTACAATAATACAGAGATAATCCCAACAATCAAACACCGCCCTATGAACAAGCACTTGGTGACAGTAGGAAAGAAAAACACCCTTTTAGCCAGAAGAATCTTCTGGCAGAACCAGGCTCAGGGAGGGTCAGTCGTGACCATTCGGGGGTGGAAGACAGGAGAAAAGACACTCTGTGGAAAAGACAGAGATTAATAATAACTACTTATTAAATACAGAATAGTTTGTAAATCACCATCTTGTAGCACTTCGCTTTCACCATTGCTGCTAGCCTCCTGTGATTATTAGTGGTAGGTAACATACAACCCCCCCCAAAAACTAGAATTTTACTCACCAAAACCAGAGCATAGAATTCTTGGGTGGTCCTTCAGAATAATGAAGAGTACACCATTATTTGCTCTGTTTTTTTGCCAGATAAAATGCACTAAAAGGCACCAACACCACAAGATTGGTCAAGAGATGAGTACATGGTCCTGTGATGCAAACTAAGCCTCAGTGAAGTTTTAATTTTTCTATTCCAGTTCTAAGGCTATAAATGTGTTTATTTTTGCTGTAAAGTTGGGTATTTTAACGTGGGAGTCTATGGGGTCTCACTTGCTTTTAGACCAGCCTCAAAATTCAAGTGGCCATTAGAGTAAATGCACTTAAGGTCTGGCTTCATTTTTCAGCCCAGGAAGTTTCCGCTTGATGCGCTCTGCAAATCGTTTCAGTCAGGCAACAGTTGGATCATCTTTCCCACTTTTTTTTTTTCATGCTTGTCTTCTCTGTGCTTTAGTATTTACATGAGAACGGTGTTGTGCATCGTGACCTTAAACCAGAGAATCTGCTGTACGCCGACCTCTCTCTGGATGCTCCACTGAAGATAGGTAACAAACAGCCGCCTCTACGTCTGAATACAATAGAATGACATGACAAGTTTATCGTGTGCCAACACAACTTGTGAGAAATATTCAGTCTGCCTCAAATTTGAGATGCACCTCATTTTTTCTATTATTATCCACTACACTGTCTGTGAGAAAGGGTGCCCAAACATTTGCCTTCATATTTAGCATTAGTCTTAAATTTTGGTTTTGTACACAGCTCAACCTTTAGTGTCTTTGGCTGCATTTAAGGCATTAAACTTAGAGCTTCTTTAGTCTGTCTGAGAGGTTAAAACTCTCACAGAAACATATTGTTTGCTCCGAATTTGGTTCGTTTTTGGAGAAGCTCCTCTGCGTCCAGATGGCCAGCGAGCCCCCGGCTAACAGATACAGATGGAAGCCTCCGTTCCCTTTCAGTGAAACTCCTCTCCAACAACACCTTCCTTTAGTTCAGAGACTTGCCTGCAGAAAAACACATTTTCCTCCACCTCCACTTCACCCCCTCTTTTCTCTTAATATAGAAACACGAAAACTGCACAAAACAAATGCATTGGAAGGTTTTTATCTTGCTTCAGTGACAGAAAATATTTTCTTCTTTTATAGCTGACTTTGGTCTTTCAAAAATCATAGATGACCAGGTGACCATGAAGACAGTCTGTGGTACTCCAGGGTATTGCGGTAAGTACACAGACTTGCTATCAAAAATACCCCATTAGTGTAGCTTGTGTAGGCTCAATGTATTCTTATCTATATAGCCTCCAATCACACAACAATAGTCATCTCAAAGTCCTTTGTATTGTAGGTTGAAAGCCCACAGCATTATAAAACAAAATAGTCAAATGATCCCCTATAAACAGCACTTGGCAATAAGAGGGAGAAAAAAAAACAGCCTTTTAATAGGAAGAAAAAACAGCAGAAAAAGGGTCAGGGAGGGGCCGCCATCTGCTGCAAACAGCCTGGGCTCAGAGGAAAGAATAGATGGAAAAAAATAAGACACAGCACACAGAAACAACAAACAGGACAACACAAACTACTGAAAAGAAGCATGCTGGAGTGACATTTAAAAAAAAAGTGAATGAGAGAATAGTGATGGAGAAATGAGTATCATGTGAAAATTCTCAGTTTATCAGGAAGTATCGAAGAGAAATTAATATGGGAGAAAAATTATCTCTCTTTCTCGTCCCTGTCAGTGTTTTCACTGTGAGCTTTCTAATCAGTCAAAGGCTTTCAGGACAACCACACACTGAGAAATTCCAATGTTGCAATTATTTTTTTTTAGCATTACTCTGAGATAGGACGCTTCTAATTTTGACAATATCGTGCAAGTCAAAGAAGGTCCTAGAGATTTGCTTAATCTGTAAGTAAATTAGCATATCCTGCTCAAAAATGGCTCCAATGTTGCTCATTGGAGATGTAATACCATCCAGAGAAGATTTCTGTTTAAACACCATGTATAAGGACCAAATGCAGAAATTACTGGATGGTGTCTCTCCCACAGCAGCACACTGTAACTGACATTTGTGTTTGAGGAAGACTCCTCATTTACATGAACAAACTCACAACCAGCATAGTGTGGGATCTTTAATCTCAATTATACTACATGACACAGTAGCAGGACTTGGTGCTGTAGCAGTAACAGCACTTTGAGGTGAAAGGTAAAGCGGTAACAATATGGCGTAAAGAAGGCGATGCTCTGGATGGTGTCATTAGATGCTGCTGTAGTAGGTGTAGTATCAGTAGTAGATGTGTTTATTCACCTGTGTCGCAGTGATATGTGCAAGTGGGCAGTAATGCGTTCACTGTAGCTTCTTCTCTGTGGGATTTCAAAAACTCTCTGTTAGAGCTTCTGTCAGCCATCTGCTGTCTAACAGACTCTTCCGCTTGCAGCTCCAGAGATCCTGCGGGGAAATGCCTACGGCCCTGAGGTGGACATGTGGTCGGTGGGCGTGATCCTCTACATCCTGTGAGTCCATTAACACCTTGCTGCCAGTCCAAGCGTACACTCACACTCACTCACACATATATACTAAAATATTCATTGCTGACTCATTCCCATCAGTATATACGTTTTATGGTCTTCCATCTGATTCATAACAGCCATTTAACACAATGAAATAATGTGGAAGTCTGCATCCTGTTTATCTGGTTTCCTCAGACAGCAATTAAGCGTGTTAATGCTGCCTTCAAATGGATCTGAGAGCGACACACTGCTGTGGTTTCTCATCTAGAAGTGATATGGCATAATAGGCATCCTTTCTTAGACTCCTTGCCATTCGTTTTTTCCCCCCAGACTCTGCGGGTTTGAGCCCTTCTTCGACCCAAGAGGGGATCAGTACATGTATAGTCGTATCCTCAACTGTGACTATGAGTTTGTTTCTCCGTGGTGGGATGAGGTCTCCCTCAATGCTAAGGATCTGGTGAGTTATACCAATGATTTGACATTATTATATAATGTGAAATATGAATAAGTGCAGGACCTCAGACTTTATTTTAAAGCTTGTAGACATGTTGTGTGCTAACTCTTGCTGCCCAGGACAGCGTAGGACAGTTTTTGGGGTTAGTAAAAACTTAAACTGACCTTGAAAGATTATATATTGGGCATTGACTAGGATTTGTGACATTACTAGAACATGTTCAGAGTGACTTCACGCTTTATATTAACTTGTCTGGACTCACTTTGGACTTGGATGTATATTTGTGATGTCTTGAATCACGTTTTTAGACGGCTTGGTACTTGTTTGATCTTTGGTTTGTGTTGACTGACATTACTAAAGCTTATACTATACTAAAACTAGACTTGGAGTTGACTTATCTTGAGTGGAGACGTATTTGAAATGATTATGAACTTGAAATTTATGGAATGACTTGACACACTAAATTGCCTTCGACCTTTATCTCTGAATGACTAAAGATCTAATTCTTGGTGTGATTTGAATTGAATTCAAAATGAAGTGAATGAGTTGATAATTCACATGAGCCTGATTCTAAATCTTGAATCTTAACATTTATTCATAGATTGACTTGGACTTGTATGAAGGCCTCTGACACTTTACCTGAACTTGCAGTCTGTCCCTTCTGATTTGTCCGCAGGTCAGTAAGCTGATTGTCCTCGACCCTCACAAGCGCCTCAGTGTCCGGGAGGCCCTGCAGCACCCCTGGGTGCTGGGTAAAGCTGCCCGGTTCTCTCACATGGATACTACCCAGAGAAAACTACAGGAGTTCAATGCTCGACGCAAACTTAAGGCTAGTCATTTGTCATATTCATTCATTCATTCATTCATTTTTGTAACTGACACAGTGATTGGTTTTGTGGACATCAAAGGACATTTTAAGATTTTATTTGACATTTTGGGAAACTGGGGAGATAAACTAGGGAATGGTTGTTGTATATAAAGCCAGAAATGAAATCAAGAAGTGTTCAGAGCATTTGCACCCATCTAGTATGTGGCCTAAATTTTTATATATGCTTCCTTTACGTATTATTAGAAAACACTGGATACATTTTGCTATGCAGTTGATACATAGCTGTATTTATCCATGAAGCCAGATCACACACATATATTAGTTAAATTGCAGGAGAAACTTCACCAGGGTTCCCAATTCCACCCACCAAAGTTGGCTTTCAGATGATTTAAACTTCAGAATGAGGTCAGAAACTGTCAGTAAAGATCTTAATAAAGCTGACTCTGGTTGCAGCATAAAAATGTAAATTCAGCCATCACAGGATTTACATAAGAGTTGGCAGTGGGTAACAAAATCTTCCTCTTTTTTTTGTAATTTCTTTCTACATGGCATTTTGAATTCATTTAAATCACAGGACAGGGTAACAGAGATATATTTAAAGGGAAACAGAAAGCTGAAAGCAAATATATATCAGCTAAACATAGTTGACAAATCTGCTTTAAAACCTTTAAAAGGTCCTGAATACTCACTCACTTTTTTGTGTGCTGACAGGCGGCCATGAAAGCTGTCGTGGCCACAAGTCGGATGCATGAAGGTTCGCGGCGTCGCACGGACAGCTGTGACATTCCAGGTTCAGGGGCTTCTAGGCAGAGCAGCATGCAGCAGGACCCGCCTCCTGAGTCTGCATGCTCCACCCAAAAAGACAAAGAGGCTCCACCTCCTGACCACCAGTTACCACAGGAAGTTGAATCAAAGTCTGCTGAGCAAAATGCCCTCAGCCCCTCTCCTCCACACAGTCCCAAACTACCCAGCTCTGATGTCACACCCATAGGGCCCATCCCCACCAGACCGCCATTGCGTGCTGATGGGCTGCGACAAGTATCTGTAATCCCTAAAAGCATGCTGGTCCAACCCCGGCTGCCGCAGAAAAGTTGCTCTGTCATAGAGTCAACCCCCAGAGTTGGGGCCACACCCACACTGGGCTCACCCCCAAGTCCCAACAACCTCAGCAATGGCTTCACACCTGGGGCGGAGCCTGCCAGTAAGACCACCCACTGCCAGTGATCACATGGCAAAAAAAAAGAAAAAATCTCCACTCTGCTTCAGTTTCACACAGAAATAAAAACCGCTCAGCTTTCAGCATCAAAATGAATTTATTTGGACCAAATTACACTAAACCAAAAATCTGCAGCTCACATCGCACAGTTTACCAGCATCACCACAAGTTTGGGATCTCTTAGGCCTACATGTTAACAGCTTCTTATTAGTGGAGGGTTTCCTGAACATTTCTGCACATCAGCAGTTGTTTTATCTTCTGTTTTTTAGTATAAAGGCCTTAGATTATTTAGGATATGAAAATGATTTCACTTGTTCGCTCGGGCTCTTTCACCGTGGTGAGGAAAATAACACCAAGGTTTTTAAATTAATGTAGAATAATGCTTAAATACAACATCATTTAATTACTTTATAAAATTAAAAAAAACTCAAATTAGCATTTAAAAATTAAAATTTTACCCCCAAATTATTAAAATGTGACAAATTTCTTTCAATTATCCACCTTAATCACATTACACATACTCTTATGTGAGTGCTGACTAAAAACACAACAAATGTAAAAAAAAAAAAAAAAGTTAATTGTTTCTGTTAAGCATTGTAATCTCAGTAGTATTTCCAAGCTTGCTTGCTCATTCATTTTGTAATGACAGATAATTTTCACTGAGAAAGTGGATGTGTTAAGCTAAGTCAGTGACAAATAACCAACAAGCTGGGGTGCAGTAATCAAAGCCGTGCACATTTGGACTGGATGGTATGTTAGCATTTAGCTCACTCGCTACGGCACTTCATCAAGTAGCTCTGACTTATTTAGCACATCAGCAAGACTTTATATATTTTTGCAAAAACTCAATAAATTTGGAAAACACTCTCATAACAAAAGAACTTGGAAGAACTACAATTTATATATCTTACCACAGAAATGAACCAGTGACAGTGACGTGTGTGTTTACAACCAAAATGAAGCGCTCTATCGGTGACACTGGACAATGGCCTTTGTTATCAGACCTTACTTACAACTGGTATTAAAAAGGAGCTATCATTTTCTTGTAGTTTTTATTTTTTTCTTATTTTCTGTAATATGTTACAGTGTGAGCTGTCAATATTAAACATGGCTAACAGTTCAAATAAAAAGGTAAAAGTCAAATTTTTGAATGTATGCCAAAAACAAAATTTTTAGACTAATAGAGTAGTAGTTTTCTGCTCTTTGTATTTCTTTTTAAATTGATTATTTTTAAATGTTTGCTACAGGCAGTATATGCTTACCTATTGTCAGGCTTACAGAAGTTAGCAGATTTGAAGAAAGTGGGCTTTTTTGTGGGGTGGGGGAAGCTGAATAACTTGTTTCAGAAAGGATGAATTGAGGAGATGCAGTGTTTTTCAATCTCATAATTGTGTGACTGCTGATGATGCTAACTCTGCACTTGCTGTCTCAGCTGTAGAGTCTTGGGGAAACTTCTGTTAAACTTTAATGGGGCAGACATTATAAAGGAAAATTTTTAATCTAACACCCAGAAACTTCCTGGATTGACTGAGCAGTTTGTCACGTACTAATTCGTCTAATAGTTTTTAATAACCCGGAATCAGCAACAGAATCTGCATTCAACATCAAAGAGGTTGATTGCTGGACAAACAACAATGGGATTGTCTTTAGGGAAGAAAACAAAAGTGCTTCATTTTTGCTGCAAACAATTTATTTTGGTCTTTCCATACTGCCGGATTTAAGGAACATTACAACATTTTGTAATGTTAAATGTTACCAAACACTTTTGCTAAATTTGACTATGATAGTGAGAATCAGATGGAGACACGTGTGCTGGAGTTTAGAAGAGCATATTACTGGCAATAAAGAAGCAGCTAGCTTTGTTATAAGTCCACTTTCCACCCAGATCTTGTAAACAGACTTGGACTGCTATCGTGTGGGCATGTGGGCTTGATGAATGTATCTGGTAACAGAGGAATTAGGATAAAATTTTTGACTCTTTTTTTTCTTTAACATTTCTGTGGTAACATTTGGGCCACATCTGGCAAAGAGCAGAATGCCCAAATCCATCACTACACCCAGTTTGTGAGCCAGATGATTGTGTCTGGCGTGAATTAGATCTGCATCACAACTTGCCTGGTTTTAACAAAATCACGTTCAAATCCAACATTCAGATAATGTATTGATTCCCTAACCGAGTGGCACCGCAGGCCTACCTTAACCGCAGCTGTTTGTGATTTGGTGCAACAAACTCACTATATAAAAAACATTCAGCAATACAATTTAAAAGAAAAAGGAATTAATTGAATTTCCACAATTTTAAAGAGGCAATAATCATTTCCACGCTAACATTCCTAGGTTTAATGTTCATACTTTTTGTCTGTTGGCAGGTATAGGTGGAATTTCCTCTATACTTAACACAAAAACATGAAACAGAAATCCATCTGAGGATTTCTCAAAATGCTGATCTTTTCCTTTAAGTCCTGGTCTGGGACAAACTGAGACTTAAGTATCATGTCTTGGGCTGCTTCTTCTTCTTCTCCTGGCACAGAAAGTGGACTTTTCCTCTGATGCTCAGGACAGAGACTGATTGTATTTTATTAAACTTACACAATGACTTGGCACTCACCTGCATGAACGGATGCTCTTTATTCATGGACAAGGAGAGAGAGCAGCTTCATTTCTCGGCTTTTTCTTCTTCTTCTTCTGCATCCCCTTTTTGTTTTTTGGAGCATGCACGCTCAGATGCTTCAGACTTTCACGTTGCTGTTAAACTCTGAGTTTTTTTAATCCTTTTTACTCTTTACTGTCGACACCCGCTGACGTGATTACGCAGCTGTGTGAGTAAATAGAGTACCTCCAGTGTGTAGCGTTCAGGTAAGTAACTTGTGTTTGTGATCTTCTCGTAAAACGTTGTGTTGTTTACACTTTATCAGCAGTGACCATGCTATCTTGTTTGCACTGTACATACTGTAGTTCGGTTTTAGACAAGTTATTACTGACATCTTTACTGCTCGACTAAGAAACATGTTCAGTGTTTAAGCTCCCAAATATACCAAATTTGACCTTTGTGGAAAATAAACCCCTTTTCATCCAATCTAAAACCACACATTCTACCTCTTTTTGTACAGGGGCTTCCAAAATGAAATGAAAAGATGCAGAGCGATCTGGAAAGAAAACGAGCTGAGACGAGAAAGACTCAATTTACATTTCTATTTAAAGTTACGGTGGCCAAGACAGAACCAAGAGAAAGTCTGAGAAAACAGAAGCAAGCACTTTAAAGCAGCCAACACTGTATGCTACCTAGCGGAAAACATTTTACTGCATAGCTGGTTCCACAGTAATTAATCCCTATGAAGTGTTGGAGATCTAATTTTTGTTCTGCTCATCAAACATTTTGTTTAATATGTCAAATGTCCACTTCACGACACCACAGCTCATTTAGTCCATCAATCACGTGTCAGTGCAGGAAATTCCTCTTAAACGACCACACAAACACACACGTGTGCTCACACAGAGCAATTGATTTGTTTGCATCACTGAGTGAGGCTGGACATTAGTGAATGAATACGGTGATAGCCAGGAGCTACAAGCTCATAACGAACTGGCTCCTTCAGAAGCTGTTAATTGCAGCAAGGCCACAATGTCCAAAAAGTCATGGAGAAGCTTGCCACGATGTACAAGACCATTCCTCCCATCTCTGGCATCAGGAGTCAGCTTGGTGGCAGTGAAACAAGGAACGAATGAGGAAAACAATGAGGAAAATATGAGGCATCCAGGCCCTCAGTGCTGGATGCTTAACTAAAATCTGTCAGGCTGCATCTACATGAAATCATGTACATTTTAATCCGCCTCCACACTGACAAGTTGTTCCTCATCAGAGAGCTCAGTCCACAGTGAAGCACTTCACATAAAACCAGTCCACTCTCTACCTTTTCAAGTTGTTTTCACTTTGCTGTTGTTGACGCAATCCAATTAAGCCTATAGTGATCACATTTGGTATTTAATTTACCTATCCTTTGATTCCTTTGACTCAATTCTTTTCAAAACTGAGTCAAAGGAATCTCACTTTAAAGCACTTTTAAAAAGTGTTTTTCTCAGTTTTTTTCAGCTTCCTCTTCTTTGTGTTCTGTCTCAGCCACCATACAAAATCCTAGATTATGAAGAGGAGCACATTTGTTCCTGAAGGGCTTTTTTTTAATTATTATTTTAAAGAGGAACCATACCTATAACCAGCACTGCTCCCAAAATGTATAGATATTGACGGATGGAAGAATCAATAATCAATAATCTATCTATCTATCTATCTATCTATCTATCTATCTATCTATCTATCTATCTATCTATCTATCTATCTATCTATCTATCTCCCACCCGAGTTCTCTTATGGTTGCATGGGAAGTAATTAATCATTCAAAAGGAAATATCAAACCCAGAGTTTCTGTGATTGGTCATTCAGACTGTCAATCACAAAACATATATTTCGGATTTTGAATTTCTGACTGTGAGTCAAACTTCAGTTTGTGATTTGGTTCCTCCTTAAACCGTTCAGTTAAAGCACGAGTGGGCAGATGTGTCACAGCTGGATGCCACGTTTACCTGAGCACAGGTGTTTAAAGCTTCTTGCCAGACGGAACACACTGGATAACTAGCTGTCAAGGTGAATGCATGTAACTGTATATTTGATTTATATCTATACGCTTCTGTAAGAACATGAATATTTTGCTTCTATTTATCTAGCCTGTTAGAGATTTGAAGGGTGGGGTTGAAGTGGGTGGGGCTACGACTGTAAATGGTATTTGTTTTGTGTTTGATGAGTATAACTGTACCATTTTTTAAAAATTCTGACAGCTGACATATAAAGTGACAGTGTAACAGTCTGAGCTGTTACATGTGTATCTTTGCATGTATTATTTAACTTCCTTTGATCACATCAGATTGAAGAAGCAAGCAGGGAGTTTGAATCCTGCAGGACTCTGTAACAGCAGCTCAGATCTGATCTGAGGTCCGTTTGAATGAACTTTTGCAGCAGGATGTTTGAGGCAGGGTTTTGCATCACATGTACAGTAAAGGATATGAATGACTCATTGCTTCTGGTTTTCTTTCCACACCTTTACTTTCAGCCAAAGACATTTGGAGGACAGAGGGATGCAGTGTTGACGGTATTCTTGTAATTTTTTGGGTGACAATTAAGTGTGCACATTAGGGCTGGGACAACGCGTCGACGTAATCGATTACGTCAACGCGTAAAATACGTCGACGTAAAAAATTTGCGCCGATGCGTCATCACTTTCAAAAAAACACATGGCGGCATCGAGTAGCGGTAACATGTCGACTTAAACCACGCCCCCCCAAACACGCAGTTCTACAGTATGGGGATATTTTAACCGAAAAGGAAGTGATTCAGTCTTTGCCGGCTTTGTAAGGATGAAATGGCCGATCATAAAACAACCGTTTCAACTTTTTTACTAACGCTGGTTTTTACCCTTTAATTCATCCAGACACCCCCCACGTAGACATACACTCACTCATAGACAGACATAAACACCCAACCTCCGTAAATGCAAAACTAATTTAAGCTGCTTAGCAGTAACATATATCATTAGATTCATCGGTGCATCGAAAAATTAATCACTAGATTCATCGATTCGGAAAATAATCATTTTGCCCAGCCCAAGTTAGCAATGTCAAAAATCACGACTAATGACATTTAGGGAAAGCCCA
>VURO01022543.1:0-10914 GCA_015108175.1 Pelvicachromis taeniatus
TGTTAAACCAAGTTGCAGGGGATTTTATGACATGATCATTTGAGGTCTTCCACACACAGAGACACATATATATATATACACACACACACACACACACACACACACACACACACACACACACACACACACACACACACACACACACACACACACACACACACACACACACACACAGGTTTTGTTAAGACTACGACCATGTGGGAGTGGTTTACAATGGAGGTGTTGTCAATTCTGTGTGTCAATAAAAGGATGACTGCATGGGGGGTGGAGTCAGGAGGAGGAGAGCGACAGAGAGACCAGAGAGATCACAGAGGTCAGGACCTTCGGGTCTCCTGGGCTTCCGTCCTTTCTCTTCCATGTAGTCATGTTAAAATGAAGCTTGCTTATGTGTCTTGATTCACCCACAAATATACAGTCCAAGATTTAATCGGTTAGTAGGGTCTCCAGATCCGAACCTAACAGAGGCCAGTTTCTCTTTGTTTCCCTCCCCACTTTGTGTTTTTTTTTATTTAAATAAAATGTTTTAGTTTTTTCTGAACATGGGCTACTGCCCTTCTTTCTTTCTTTCTGTTATGAGTTTGAGTAAATGAATCGTTGCTGCATTTGCTCACAGCTGATGGAGGGTGCCGTTAAAACTGCTCTATTATTTATTTTTGTTGACTGCTTCTATTAGCTTTGACCAACATTATTACCAAACTTACTAATGGGCAAATTAATAAATAAATTGCCCTTGAAAAAACACATCGATATATTCGTTCAGTTGCCCAACCTTACTTTCAGCACTACTTTCCACTGTCACTTTTCCTGTGTGAAAGCACCGCATACTTAACACCTGTCTAGAGTTTTAATGTAGAGTGGTTTTCTTTTATATCTAGCTTTTTTTTTTTCTTTCATTTCACGTAGCCCTTTTGAGTTTCAGTTTCTTAATATTTACACTCTGCCTATATTTACCATGTCTATATCTTATTGTTTTTCTCACCTGTTTCTTTCTGACGTAACACCTCAGGCTTTCTCCTTCCTCATTCACTTACTCTGTTCTTGTATTGCTCTCTTAAACCCAGCACCCACTTTTCACAAACACCTGTGTAATTCTCTGCTTATTGCCTTAAAGTTCAGCTCCTCCTTTCCTCTTGCTTTCAGTCTCTCTCTCTCTCACACGCACAGACACACACACATACCCGTGCGCCAGCTGCATCCATCTGGTACACCAAACCTGTCTCTGTTTGTCATGCTTCCTTTATTCACAGCAGCTATTAACATTGGCTAGCTTTTACCTGTGTATGCACGAGTGTGCGTGCATGCATGCGTGCAGAGGTGGAGCCCAGCTGCTGTTGTATGGAGTGTGTCCTCATTTGGCTGTGGCAGGAACACTGCTCCGCCTTGCACTCCATTCCCTACAGGTAGACTTTTTATGGGATAATTTATATAGCACAGATGGTGCTGAGGTGTGTGGGTGGATGTGCGTGTGTGTGTCAATGCGCATGCATGCATCTTTTATGTTTCTCCGTGCCGATACCCCTACCATTGTGTAAAATATGAAAGATCAGAAATTTCCAGAGTGTTGAGAGTTAGCTCAAGTGTTCTTGTGTTTAAATATGTCTTTTAAGTGCCTGGACCTAATCTGTGATACACTCTGCTTGGTGTTACAGTGTTCGTGTGCCGCACTGGCTGTTGCGGGGCACTGCAGTGCAGATCAGGAAGGACAAATGTTTGCCGGGCGCAGCAGGCCGTGAAAATCTGGAATTATGGTCCAAATTGACAGTGAAACGGTCACTCGAGGACAGGATAGAGATGTGTTTGTGTTTAGGTGAGAGTGAGAGACAGGGGCGAACTGAAAGACAAGGACAGATATCACACTTTGAATTCCATGCACTGTCTGTGTCAATAAGGCATGAGCAGAAGCACCAATTTTCAGTGTAACAAATGAGTAGAGCACACAGGTAAAAATGGTCTGTGTGTATCAGCAGCTGGATGATTGCTGCATTTCTAATGAGCTATTTCTGATTTGTGTGTGCAGGCAGGGAAAGCACCTGCTCGCAAATGAACCAAAACTGTTTGTAGTAGGGAATCATCCAGTTAAGCTGTCTGGATAAGCTTTGTGATATGTGGAAAAGGTGTTAGCTGTTGTTGTATTGCTTTGTGAATATCGAGAAGCAGGATTACTAAAGTGTGCTTTGTTTTCTAATCTGAATCCCTTTTTT
Source organism: Pelvicachromis taeniatus (assembly GCA_015108175.1). Classification (NCBI taxonomy): domain Eukaryota; kingdom Metazoa; phylum Chordata; class Actinopteri; order Cichliformes; family Cichlidae; genus Pelvicachromis; species Pelvicachromis taeniatus. Next base: position 2,202 of record VURO01022543.1, read on the forward strand.
CGATAGAAGGAACGAAAAGGAATCGACTCGCTGAGCGTGCTTGCTGAATCCACAAAAACAGGACTCATTAACCGGCCTACGCTCAAGAGATTGATTTATAAATGCATAACTTGTGTAAGTTGAGCGTGATTAGAATGGAAATCAGAATCTGGCGACAGTTTATGCTCAAAGCGTTGAGCGACTGGGTTGTCTGTGTGAGTCGCAGTGCACATTGCTCAGATATCAGATCATTTAATAGACCCGGTTCTCCTGCTACTGTCGGCCCGGCTGCTCTCTGTGTTTGTTGTTTTGCGCTTGTTAAAACACTGACACATCACAACTTTTATGGTTGAAGAATCAGTGATAAACCCTCGAAAGTGAGTGAACAGAGGATTTACATTACAATGCCTACCACCTACAATTGTGTTGTCATTGTGTCCTGAAAGAACCATGTGTCTCAAAAGGAATGATGCACAGGCAAAAAATGAGAACAAAGAGAGATTTACCCCCAAAAAACCCTAAAAAATCTCAGGTTGCAACAGTAAATCTGCCTTCAGTATAAAAGTGCAGATGAAGGTGAAAAGAGCGTGATTAGGAGATCGTAAATACCCCAGTGGGATGGCCACGGGCTTTGCTTCACCTTAAGAAAGCGTTTACTTTGCCGTTGCACTCCAGCTCCCACAGGTGAAGGATAACAGGAATCAAATGAGTGTGTACCTTCATTATGAAACTGCATTGTAAAAACAAAACAAAACATTTCAATGAAGTGTAAAAAAAAACAGAAAGGCACCAGTTGTGGTAATCTGTTTTTTCCTCACATTTTGTGAAGCCGCCACTTCCTGTATGTCACCCCAGGACACTCTCTAATCTGTCACACGCAAAGAAATTAATTACACCATGCTTTTTATAAGCTTATTAAAATTGTACTCCCCTCCCCCATCTTTCCTCCACTCTAATGCTTTCTCCTTATTTTGCTTTTCTGTCATGTAAACCTCCTTCCCTGTACCATTTTCTTATTTCTGTGCACTTTTTCCACTTTTATTTATCTTTGTTCTCTTCATTTGTTTTCTGTCTTCTCAACTTCCTTGTTTCTGCTCTGCACTTCATCCTCCTTCTTGCCTTCCATCTTTTCCTCATTCCACTTCTACCTCTTATCCTCCCCTTCTCTCTCCCCGTCTTCTCCAGGCCATTGATAAGTACTGCAGGGTGAGCGGAGGTTTCTCGGGGGTGAAGGACGTCTACTCATCCAATCCAACCTACGATGACGTGCAGCAGAGCTTCTTCCTGGCCGAGACACTCAAGTAAGTTTGTGTTAATGGATAGTTCAATTGGCAGAAACTATGAATAGTCGATATACTTTTTAATTAATGGTTCTTTATTAATGTAGTGTGGGTTGATGGGTGCTGAGGGTTTACCAGAGAAAACTGATTTTAAATGATCTGTTAAACAGAAGCTGAAAAAGATAAAAGCAGTCAGTTTTTTACCAGGTGTTTGTATATTTATTTATTATTTAAAGATTTTGTCCTAACAAAGCACTCATACATATTTGTAGATTGAGTATTTGGTCGTTGTAGAAACATTGCTGGTAAGTGTGAGGCAGGACTCAAAGTGTTATCTCTACCAGTCTTCTTTGCAGAACCTGTCAAGCTCCATCATGTTGGATGGGGAGCATCAGTGCACAGCCGCTTTTAGATTTCCCCCAATCGGGTTCAGTTCTGGGTTATGGCTGGGCCACTTGAGGATATTCAGAGTGCTCCTGATACCACTCCTTTGTTATCTTGTCTGTGTGCTTAAGGTTGTCCTGTTGGAAGAGGAGCCTTTGCCCTAGTCAAAGCGCTCTAGAGCAGGTTATCATCAAGGATGTGTCTGCATTCATCTTCCTCTCGACCCTGACTAATCTCTCAGTTCCTGCTGCTGAAAAACATCCCAGCATGATGCTGCCACCACCAGTGATGAGAGTTTGATCTTTGTTTCATCAGACCAGACGATTTTGTTTCTCATGGTCTGAGTCTTTCAGGTGACTTTTGGCAAACTCCAGGTGGGCTGTCATGTTCCTTTTACTGAGGTGTGGCTTCTGTCTGGCCACTCTACCATGCAGGCCTGACTGGTATAGTCTTCAGAAATTACTGTCCTTCTGGAAGGTTCTCTTCGCTTCACAGAAAAATGCTGGAGCTTTGTTAGAGAAACAACCAGGTTATTGGTCAGCTCCCTGACTAAGGCCCATCTACCCTGATGGCTCAGATTTGCCGGGCGGCCAGCTCTAGGAAGAGTCCTAGTGGTTCTTCCAAACTACAGATGATGGCGGCTGCTGTGCTCACCGGGACCTTCAGTTCTGTTTTCTGTACCCTTCCTCAGATTAGTACCTCAAAACAATTCTGTCTCAGAGGTCTACAGACAATTCCTTGGACTTGATGGCATTGGTTTGTGCTCTGATATATGACCTTATACATACAAGTGTGTGCTTTTCCAAAATCACATCCAGTCAACTGAATTTACCACAGGTGGACTCCAGTCAAGTTGTAGAAACACCTGAGGACAATTTTAAATTTTGTTGCCAATTCTGTGAATGCTCATTTAAATAAATTTTGGAGTGAGGCTATAACATGACAAAATGTGCAACAAGAGAAGCGCTGTGAATGCTTTCCAAATGCACTGCAGTGTGACCACTGCGGGCGTAAACTCAACAGAAAACTGTTTACAGAGGTCCAAGCTAATGGACACGTTCCCATAGACATCTATAGGCTCAGAGGTCTTTTTGCAGCTACAGGTTATCAGCCCCTGGTGGCCTTTATGCAGGTTAAAGGCACTAATTAGCTGGCTTCACTTTTCAGACTCAGATGCTTTACCCAACGTTTGTTTACTGTCTATAGTATAAACAAGAAGGACTTGCTTTTTTTGTTTGTTTTTTGCTCGTAGATATAGGACCAGTCATTTCACCAGCTTATTGTTATGATTTCTTAAGTCTGGGGACAGTAAACAGGTATCAAAATATTTTTACAACCATACAAATAAATAAAGTCAGATTAATGTGAAGGGAAGCTGTCATGGCTCCATGGTACATCGTGGTCACCGATGGATGAAGGGAGAAGAGACTCTGACTGAAGGCTGTTACCCAGTAGGGGAACTGAATACTGATGTGGCTCTCTGGTTCCCTCTGCTGGCTGCTATTTGAATGCCATCTCCTGACAACGTTCAGTATTTGTAACCTGATTTAATTCAGTTGTGACTGTCACTCAGACAGCCTGACAGGCCAAAGAAATTCACAAAACAAAGCAAACTCTGTTTTACTGGTGGTCCTGTCAGCTCCCGTGTTAACATGAAGCTATTTAATGGCCTTCATTTGCAAGTGTAACGGGGTTAAAATTAACACCACAAAACATCAGATGCCAATAAAAATCCGTCTTTAGTACAGAAGTCGTTAAAGGTCGCCCGCCACACTGTCTACTAACTCTCTGAGAAGATGACATTTGAATGCTTCAGTGTTATGCAGACTTTGGTGTCTTGTCTCTTCTCAATCTCTGTCTCTGCTGGCTTCAAGTCAGTTGCGTCAAAGCAATACAGCAGCTAAGTGTCAGCTTAGGCTACTGATTGGCTGCCAGTCACGCTGATCGACACATAAATCCACGGTCCGAATTTACGTTAAGAATTTAGGAGCTAAAAATGGAACAAGCTAGTTTTAAAATGTTGTAATCTTTAAAAAAAAAAAAAAAATGATGTTAATTTAATTAATCTTAGATGTTAATGAAATTGAGAGCATCTCAGTCATGGTGTAAACTGTGTTTGAGTCCCTGGCCTCCTGCAGTATTTATACTGCATATGGAGTTGTTCTGTGTATTTATACAAAGTTTTGTCTCACCACATGGGGAGCAGTTTGCGCTGTTTTGGTTTTGTGGCTGTTTTTGTCTGCCTGACTGAGAACAACAGATGTGAATTAACAGCTGTTAATTTTATTTAAAAAACCCATTAACATGTCCTTATAACACTAAATTAAACAGAGGTTTAGGATTTAATTTATTTGTTTAGGCTGACTCTGATATGAAGAAACTGTTGACATAATATTCAGTTTTAAGTGGCACCTTACTCATGCAATTCTTTCTTCTTCCTCACCCTCCTTACCCAACCCCTCGTCTCCTTAACCACCACCCCTCACACATCTTTTCCCCTACCCACATCATCTCTCTCAGGTATCTGTACCTGCTGTTCTCCAGCGATGACCTGTTGCCCTTGGAGAACTGGGTTTTCAACACGGAGGCTCACCCACTGCCAGTCCTCCACCTGGGAAACATCACCCTGCCTGGCAGCGAGCCTGCTCAGCGGTAAACGGGCTGGCCCTTTTTTTTTTGTCCACCACGGCACCAGGGGGCATGCGCCTGTTTGCCTGCCTACCCAGAAAAACCCACCCACGAACACCAGACAAACTTACATTCTGACTCTCAACTGATTTCTAACCAAGACCATCAACCAGAGGGGGTGGAGAGAGACCACTACAGAGCGGAGAGGACCTGTTACTTTACTCCCTCTACTTCTGTGTTTTACTCTTTGACTCTGTCGATCTGTCTTCTCTGCTCCAATCTTAAGGATGGTGGGTGTGCTGCTCAGCCTCGTGTTTGGCTTGAATAGACTCTTTTTACTGAAGGACAGAGCGCCAAACCAGAGGCGTGATTAGCTTTTTTTGTTATCACTTTTAGTCTTTATTTGAAGAAACTCCAATGCAGACTCGAGCTGACGCACTGACAGTCCATTTGGGATTTTATGAAGGACTACACGAACACTTTGACACTTAAACTGATGAAAGTGTCATGTTTTTGGAGGATTTTTTCCCAGGCAGACAGACTTCAGGACTTTGCAGGGTCTGTTAACACAACTTTCATTGTTTTTGTTTTTTTTCCCTTTTGGACAAATTGGGGACACAGGGTTGAATCACAGCCCTCAGCTTCTCCCACTCAAACCCACTTCCTGTTTAACCTCCATCGGACGAACTTCAACCTGGAACTGCTAGCAGATGGGCACATCATCAAAGCGAGGGCAGTTTGTGGCAGCGGTCACCGCCTCAGTTTTCAGAAAAAATGGCCATCATACTTGGAAGAGTAATTAGACAGGGACTACAGCAGGCCTCCCCTTTCCTCACCATTCCACATCTGTCCTGATCCTCTTCCATTTAGACACACAGCCACAGCTTTCCCCTCCTTAAAAAAAATTCTGCTGCTATAGGATTGGATGCTGCTTTTTTTTTTTTTTTTTTAAATCTGTCCTTCACAGTTTCCCTCATCATCACGCAGCTTCTGTAAACCTTTGTCTCATCTTATTTTCCAGCTTTTCAGGCACATGTTCAGGTCCTTACATTTTGTGATGGGGTAACCATGCTTTCTATATAAGAATGTTTGTTTTGTGATTAATATGAAACCTGGTGAAAATCATTTATTTGTACATTTTTTTTATGGAAAAACTATGAAGAAGAGGGTGGAAGAGGTGTGGCACTGAGAAGGATGAATAAATTTAGAATACCTTATGGTCTCCCTGCTGGCATCCTACATCTACACCCACCTCATGAGTTGGATGCATCATTTGCCACCTACATTTTTGCTACATTAACTCATTTAAACAATGAAAGTATGAAACTTCAGATTCATACTTAAAGCATGTGTTTGGGTCGGACTCGTAAAATACTAACTATTCAGTTAGTATTAGGTCATAATACTTTCTGTATGTAGCTGACATTTTTTACATTGTCAGAGTCAAACCTCTAAGTGCTGAGTGAGGTCAGGGATGAGCCTGAAGTTCCAATAAGGGGACGCATTTAATTTCAGATGCACATCTTTTGCCCAGATTTTTGAGCCGTTGTTCTCTGTGAGGGTTTGAAAGTCACAGCTTTTGGCTCATTGCATACTCACGTCAAGATCTTGACCTTGTTTATGGAAGTTTGTGCTGCTCAGTTAGCAGCACAGCAGTGCCTCCAGTTATCACTCTTAACACAGCTCCCTGTGGTACGTCTAATGCAGCAGAATGGATTTACTGCTTGGGTTGCTCAGATAATGCAATGCAGTCTGCAAAACAATAAAAAATAAAATGGTATTCTTGGGGGGAAAAAATGACTAGGCTAAAGGGTTTAAACATTTGATGTGATCTGCTACTTTAAAGGGCCATTCTCTGACTCATTAAAAAGTCCCAAATGGCAGCAGACATGTGAGTAAGCTTGTCTCATATCATAGCAATGTTAGTGCAAGCAATTATCCGACGCACAAGAACCAGCTACCGCTCCTGCTTTTGTTCTTTTGTGGAACAGCAGCGTTAAACATACCAGACTTGGTTAGATGCTCTAAAGCAGGGGTGTCAAACTCATTTTACATTGTGGGCAACATGCCCACTTTGATCTTAAGTGGGTTGGGCTAGTGCAGCTTCCCTTTCTGTCAGTGTAAAGAAGTTTACCTGCACATTTAATCCCAGCGATATCTTAATATAAGAAAAAAGTTCCGTCACAACAGTTTGTCATTATCTACATGGTAAAAAATGCTGCTGTAGTAAATGAAATCTGACTCAATGTAAAGTGAAAAAAACCTTATCTGTCATTTCATTGTTTATCTATTAATTACTTTGGTGTAGTATGAATGGCCATGAAGGAATGTCAGCAGGAAAAGGTGTGACACTTGTGAAACTGTAGTTAAAAGTTTAAATTTATGTCTGCCGTTTTCCAAAGCATTGCAGTAGGCCAGATTGGAGTTTTTGTTGGTGTGATTCGGGTCCCTGGGCCTTATGTTTGATTCCCCGAATCAAGCAGCATAAAGAAACGGGAAACGCTTCAGCTAAAGAGCCCACATCATTTTGTGTTAGCTCTTCAACAAACTTCTGAACTTAACAGATTGTGTGACATAAGCCTCGCGCGTGTTTACATGACCATTTTAGTTAAGCAGGGAAGCGTAACTGAAAAAAGCTGAAAACCCCCCAAAACACTATGATTTAGATTTTTTTCCAGCCTCATTGCCGTTGACTGCTCATGCTTTTGCATTTATGCTTTCGTCTTGTGTTTTGTAATAGGTCAGTAGGTTTTGTAATTGCGCACACATTGTCGAGACTCTTACAGAAATTACTCTGAACTTCTGGGAGACAAATATAACGGCACAAAAAGAGCCACATTATTGAATTCTGTAATAGCTTTGCGGATTACTCCCTGTCGTCCTCTCATCAAAATGTAAGAAACAAACATCTCCTTTTATGAAAGTAGAATTTGCAGACTGTAGATCTGCTGGTCGTCTGTCAGTATAGCCATACTTTGTGATGCAGAACTGCTAGCCAACAGCTCCTGCTGCTTTTACAGCACAAACACTGACTGATGTCAGCTGACGGAGACGATTAGCATCACTGACACTGGGAGTGCAAGCAGACAACGGGGATTACATAAATGTGAAGTTACACGGTTATAGCCAATGGGAGTGTTGTTCTTCCTCGTAACGCTGCTCATGTTTGATCAATCTGGAAAAATCAATTTGTTTTTGGACAAAATGTAACGCAGAAGTGGAAATGTTGGTAACTTTTATTCTGGCTTATTTTATGTTTTCTGCAAAATTTCACTCATGGTGCCCCCCCCCCAGAGCATTCCTGTGGCGTTGATCGGGTCGTAGTCAGACGGTTTCATTCCTCCGTGTTATTTTCCTTCATTCAACAATCATGTCCATTAATAGTCCGTTAGGGCAGTCTCTGACATCACACTGACATCATCACCACCTACATGTCATGAGGAGGAAGCCCAAGTTGAAACCTGTGCGGCCATCAAGTCGCTGGGAGCGGCGCTGATTTTGAAAACTGAGTGTTCTGTATTTGTATTTTTACTGAACTAAAAAAAAACAAAAATATAAAATGAAACTATCTGTAAATATGTTTAAAACTGAGACACAGATTCAATAAAGATGTTATGAAAAGTGATCAAAAACCAGGAGCACGTTTATTCTTTTACTCGATCGTGTTGTCATAATAAAAACCATCACAGATGTGTATATGTCACTTTGTTTGAATATAAAGGATATTTTATTAATGACTATTTGTTGACCTTGGAATTGTGTTTTGGTACATTTACATTCCTCACTGGGCAGTCTCTTTGATCTTCTGAGTCAAATTTGTTCATTATTTAATAATAGATACCTACAAAGACAACACCATTGTCTGTTGTTGGAGCGGTACTTCATGATAGATGAACAGATGAGTGTGTAATCTCTACCATGTATGTGGAAACTTGAAATATTTTGTTCAAAGCTCTGCTTCAACAAAGCATAGGCTCACTGGGCTGCTAGTATGGAGCAGCTTCTTATTCTACAGGTTGGGCCATTTAATGGATACACCTTAATAAAATGGGAATGGTTGGTGATATTAAAGTCCTGTTTGTGGCACATTAGTATATGTGAGGGGGCCATTTAGAAGTCGGCCATCTTGGATACAACTTTTGTTTTTTTTCAATAGGAAGAGGGCCATGTGAGACATCAAACTTATTGGTAATGTCACAAGAACATTGTGAGTAGCTAATATCCGCAGAATGGATGTTCAACTAATGCCACTCTCCAGTGACATGCAGCGAGTGCTACTGTGGGCTCTTGCTGAATGAAGCTAGGACAGCCACTGATGTTTCTTCATTAGTGCCAGTTTTCTTGCGTCCACATTTTGGCAAATCCAACACTGAACCAGTTTCACGAAACTTAGCAAGCAGTTTGCTAACTATAGCATGGGAGATGGGTGGTCTCGAAGGGTG
>VURO01022544.1:6157-18824 GCA_015108175.1 Pelvicachromis taeniatus
TTAGCAAGCTGGCTCTGGCTGGCCCTGTACCCATCTCTCTGCAGCAGGTCTCCAAGGTGAACAGCCTCTGGCATGTTAGAACAAGGCAGCTAAGGGAAGTCAGATCCGTAAATTCGGGATAAGGATTGGCTCTAAGGGCTGGATTGGTCGGGCGGCGGTGGACGGCCCGCCTCGCGGGGTTCGCACAGAGGCTGGTGGAGCAGTCGCTCCGTCGCCCTCCCCTCTCCGCTGACAGAAGCGCAATGCGCGGCCCGCCTCGCGGGGCTCGGATGTCTGCGGCGCGTCGCACGGCGTGGATTTTCACGGGGCGGTGTCCCATAATAAAAAGAATGCGTTCCAAAACAGTCATCTCTTTTCTGACAATCCATTTTGGGTATATTCTCTTACATATGATAATTAAACATTAAAACACCTGCGGCTTTTAATCCGGTGCGGCTAATGTATGAACAAAATAGGATCATTTCAAGTTGTGTGGCTAATATTCAGGTGTGCTTTGTAGTCCGGAAAATACGGTAGCAACTTTAATTAGGAACAGCATGTCAATTGAAAGTCTTTAAAGAGCTTGAAGGGTGATGTCTTCAACTCCAACACAAGCAAGAAATTTTAGTCACAAAAATGTTTTCTCTGGGAAGTTCCCACATATAATAAAGTGTTTGTTTTTTTAACTTAAAAAAAAAAGGATTAATTGATTTACAAATCTTATACATGCATGAAAAAAAAACCTTAATATGAATTTGATGGAAGCAACAAATCTGGTTGGGACAGGGGCTACAAAAGGCTGGAAAAATAAAAAGACACAGCTAGAATACCATTTTACTGCTTATTACATACATTTCCAAAAGATTAGTCTTGAAGAATTTTCTATCCACAAAAGACGAGGCTGAAAATCAGTACTGGATACTCGTGATCACAGGAGGAACTGCATTAAAAACATATATGATTCTGTCTTTCAAATCACTGAATGGGCTCAGGAACACATTCAGAAATCTTTGTCTGTAAAAACAGTTCACCATGCCATATGCAAACTTGAAGCAGAAGTGCAGCGGCCTTCTATGGGTCAAAACCAGAGTGGAAACAGTGGAAAACTGTTCTTTGATCAGATAAATCGAAATTTGAAAATCTTTTTGGAAAGCATGGATGACGCATCGTCTGAACTAAAGAGAAAGGGATCTCCCAGCTTGTTAGAAATCGATTCTAAAGGGTTTAGACGGTTTAACCTATTAGACCATTACAACCATCACCTCGCTGCATGCAATGTCAGCTTTGTGAGGCTTGTGTTTTGTTCAGATGAGTAGAAGATTCTATATTAAATCTCTTAAATAAAAACTTTCTCTCACTAGAAAGAGTCATTGAAATCAATGACACCCCACTTTTCATTTTGGAAGTAGTTTTGAACCTTGACAACACAACAAGAATAAATTATTCAATCTGAAAATCCATGGAGTCCTAAAGACATTTACTGTACCAACTTGCTTCTAATCTTGTTATTCTGGCCATTTTATCGTAGGCATCTATAAGAGTTAACTTGCTTTTGGAGTCAATCTCTTGAATTATAATACTGAAACAACTTGACTGAGGCTCGTGGATAGGCCTCCATTAAACATCTTAACATAGACTGCATTTCAACTGCATTTTTTTTATGTTCCAGAACCCACAATTATCAGTGAGTAAATCTCATTCTGAGACACTCAGCTACATCACCTACATTGGATCAGCACTCTCTGTTGTCTTCACATCTATCAGCTTGATCATCTATATTTGTCTACAGTGAGTACTTATGTTTTACTTGTTCGTCTTTTTAACTTCTGCCATATTTTGATATTTTAAAATATCTCCAGTATTGCATTTTAAAGAGGTGATGTGGTGATAAAGAAATATTGTTGGCTTAGTTCATAGAAAAAAGTCTTCCTTCCAAAAGTCAACCACTGACAGAAGTTATGTTGTAAAAGATTGCTTTATTAATTGTGCTGTGTCACATCTGGTGGGAAGCAAAATCAACTTTGTCACACTTGAACATAATGTTTCTTAAAGTGTGGCACCCACAGTCGTTGGTCAAAAACTGTTCCAAAAACACCTAAAGATAGATCATTTCAGTCTGCTCGTGATGCCGTCATGATCTGGGCATGTGCAGAGGGGAGAGAGTCGCTATATTGGACCAAGGAGGGGGTTTTTGGATGTCACATGCACAATGTTGATGTTACAGAGGAGAATGCTAGGGATCGAGGGAAAAATTTAAATGATTTCCCATAAAGGGAGCAGCTGGAAGAAGAAACAGAAGAAGGAGCAGAAACCGCCTCCTCTTTTCTCTTTGGATTAAAGGCAGTTAGAATGTAAAGATTAATAATTATTTTTACAAGTCTATAGATAAATATAAAGGGGCCATAGTCTTCAGATAAATAAATATATTAGCAAATTATAAAGGAACATTCATATATGGGTCATTCTCTAAATTGCTATGTTTATTTATTTAAATTTACTTAATTTATCTCTGATATTAATTTGAAAGGCTTTGTTCCTCTATCGTCATCTTCCCGTTTTTGGCAGCCTTGGTCCTGCATCTTGGTTACGTATAGAACAGGATACATCTAGTGTGACGGCAATTATGGGAAACCACAAGCTTCATAGTTTCATCTGTGTGGAGTTACTATTGTTAATGTTATTAAAATTGAGGGTTCAAAGTGAAAGGTTAAAAAAGGCCAGATTCTTCCAGCGTCTAAAACATCGTAATACTTTTTCTCTCTTAGTCGTCGGCGTCCAGAGAAGACGACCAATCTGCACATGCAGCTGACAGGAGCAATGCTCTGCCTCCACCTCAGCTTCCTGCTGTCCTGTTTCTCAGTATGGCTGCTGAATGAGGACAGCCCAGTTTGTCTGGTTCTGGGTCTGTTTTTACACTGGTCTCTGCTGGCCACCTTCAGCTGGACTGCCCTGGAAGGGTTCCACCTCTACCTTCTGCTAAGCCGGGTTTTTAACATCACCATCAGGAGATATCTTCTCAAACTCAGCTTAGTTGGATGGAGTGAGTAACGTAAGGTTGAAACTCAATTTCTGTCAGATGCTGTCAAACAGGCCAAATGGAAATGGGTAGTGTAGATTGTTTGTTTTTAAGTAGAGTAACTTCTTTTTCAATAGAAAGACTGAAGTGAAATCATGTTTGCTAAGTGGTTCCAATATTTGCACATTAAGCACATAAAAAACGTGCTAGGGCACATTTTTTATTTTATTTTATCACTTATATGCATTTAATGCTTCACTTGAAAATCATTCTATTTTTACTTCTTTAGGCTTCCCGACACTAGTCGCAGTGATTTGTGCAATTTCAGGTGTTTATGGTAAATACACCCTGCACGTGTGGGACGTCAAAAACCCCAATACAACAGCACACATGTAAGAAAATATCATCAGTCTGATTTTTATGCATGAAGTGACTCATTAGATTTGATTTATTAAGACAAAAAAAAAATCACACTATGATGTTAACATTGGTGACATTTATATGCTTCCTCCAAAATGTTTTATATTTATTTAATACTTTTTTTTAATAATGAGCAGATGTTGGATGAACAGCGAGTTCCAGAAGAAGCACCTTATAACCAGTTACATCACTACAGTGGCCTTTCCTTCCTTGGTGCTGCTGTTTAATGCCTGTGTTATGGGACTAGTTGTGTTTAAGCTCTGGGGGATACGAAGAGGCTTTGGAAGCAACACTGGCTGGAAAAAGACAAACAAAAACAAAGGCTGGAATTTATGGAAGGACTCTGTTAAAGTGCTGGGCCTCAGCCTTGTGCTGGGGTTACCTTGGGGGTTAACCAGCATCACATATGTTTCACTCCCTGGCATCTATGTATTCACAATATTCAACTCCTTTCAAGGTTAGTATGTGACTAAATCTTGTATAAAGTATACAAGAACTGGACTTTGATCATTTGTGAGAAAAGCTTTTTTTTTTCCCCCTCTTATCAGGTATCTTCATGTTCCTCTGGTCTTTGGCTTTGACCAGGAAGCATCAATCGAACAATAACTCATCAACAGACAGCTGTCAGAAAAAGCTGACCACCAGTGTAAATAACAGCAAGACAAGTGAATTATCCTGACTTACAAAGCCAATTCCAAAAATGTTGACACAAACAAATTTGATGATTAAAACCCCATATTTTATTCACAACAGAAGACAGGAAATGTATCAAAATTTTAAATCTGATAAAAATTTACCATTCTTAGAAAAATCCTGGTTTATTTTGAATTGAATGGCAGGAGTGTTATGGCCAGGAGGGAAGGGCTGTGTATGGACTCGGGTGCAGACAGAGGGAGGCAAAACTGACTGGCTGTCAGACGAAGAAAACTATAGGGGTTTGGGAACAAGGTCTATGGAGGTCTGGAACAGCGAGGTGAACAGAATCTTCTATAACGAGAGGAGACAGAGAGTCAGTGGCAGTTCAGTGGAAGTCAGCCGAGTGACAAAGCTTTGGTGTGAATAACTTATGGCTTGCAGGTGCAAATGACTCTGGAGGAGAGCGTCCAAGTGATCCGGGTGAGTTGGGAGAATCACCCAAACCAGATAGAATCCAGACTATTCACTGTCGAATAGCTATGACAGGGAGGCAGGCACGTGGGCAGAAGCAGTAGCTGAGTGCTGACCGGTGACTGAACAAAACAGGCTGCAGGAGTAGTAGTAACGTCCTCCGAGGGTTCACTGTGAGCAAAAGACAAACAAGTTCAATACAGGCAAAATACTATGACTAGATGCTTTACTATGGTGGCCTTCACTAACGAGGGTTAGCAGACGATCTGTCAGAGGTCTGATGTGAGTGTTGATCTGATTGTAGTCAGGTGTGCAGGCTGATTGGGGTTCCCGCCCGGAGGTGGAGCCCAGCAGTGAGGAAAAATCCTGCACTCACCCAGACCATGACAAGGAGAACATGGCCCTGTCCGAACCTTTTTCGGACAGGGCCATATTTGCCACTGTGTAGTATCCTCTTATCTTTTAATAGAGGGTACGTTACACTCTCTATTGTTGCAATATACAATATATAAATATAAAATAATTTACAGTATAAAGTGTCTGAGAGAGGAAGCTGAGAGAGGACATGCATAGAAAATCTCTTTCGTGGCGTTTTCTCGAGATAAGGACTTATTGATCTCGTTATCTCAAGAAAACCAGACCACGGATATCTCGAGATAACGGGATAAATAACTTGTTATCTCAGGAAAACAAATCCTGTTATCACAAGATGATTAAAATATTGTTCTTGGGACAAACATTTGGAGCTACTTGAAGCAGAGTAGAATTGCTACCAGTCTAGTTTTTGTCCAAAGATGTTTCTGTCTGTGCTAAATTCTACATTATTTATACAGACATCGAACGGAGTTACGCATGCATAACCTACTTGCTGTTTCAGATCATCTCCGCGTCATTACGGCCAACCACGACGATGAAGTCACTTATTTTGCCATCATAATTATCTCGTTATCTCAAGAAAACAGAGCTGCTTTTCTCTGTATTTTTCTCTCGTTATCTCGAGAAAATTATTTTGTTTTCTCGAGATAACGAGATAAAAATATTGTTAACGGATAAGGTCATTGGCACTACATGAAAAACTGAATTTAAGTGAATTTTAAGACACAGAGAACATCTGCTGGATTTTTGAATGTTGTCCCAAGCTGGGATAGGCTGTGTCAAATGTTTTTAATTGGTGAAAGGTCCAGACTGCAGACTGGACAGTTCAACACCTTATCTATGCTCTACTGTGAATAAAATGTGTTTTTATGAGATTTGGAAAGCATTGCATTCAGTTTTTAGTTACATTTTAACAGCATTTTTCTAACAGTTGTTTTTTTTTTTATAGTGATATTCATATATGATAAAGACTCATTTTGTTTTTTGATGTTTTTTCTCTTCTTTCTCATTTTGGACTCAAATACAAATATGATTTTTGTTGGCATATTCAACAATTAACTTGTTAATTATTTAATTAAAAAAGCAGTTACTGTGAAGATCATCCATATTCTTTATACTGTATTATACTGTATTATGTCTGTATCTGGCCTACATACTTTACCTATATACTACAGAATTTACTGTTATTGGCCAGTCATACTAGACATTGTCTTCATAAAGCAGGTGGCTTCACTGCACTGCCCCTTGGTGACAGTAAATGCCTGCACCACATAGACAGAGGTCTGCATAACTGTCATCATTGTAGGGAATACAAAAAGTAATAATCTATGTTATTCTGCATAACTCTTGTTTTACTTTGGGTAATTGAAGTCTATTTTGTGGACAAAACCT
The DNA here is from genome assembly GCA_015108175.1 of Pelvicachromis taeniatus. NCBI lineage: Eukaryota > Metazoa > Chordata > Actinopteri > Cichliformes > Cichlidae > Pelvicachromis > Pelvicachromis taeniatus. Next base: position 12,447 of record VURO01022544.1, read on the forward strand.
TGGCTCTATTGGGTGATATAAGCAGGATTATGAAATTCATTTAAAAGGTCTTTGTAAAACAGTTGTTCCATTAGAAACAATTTTCAGGTTAGTGTAGCGCCATCTTTTGTGTGATAACAGAATTTATTTTGATGTTGATTTTAAGATCAAATGTATAATATTATGTATAATACAATTTTTGTAATTTTTTGTAATAAGTAAATACAATTTAAAAATAAAAAATATATTAACACTGATTCTTTTATTGTATTATTTTATTAACTGATTAAAACACAGATTGGGGTATTGGATTGTTTGATATCTGACAACTACGTTTGAAAGCTTTTTAGAAATATGGGAAAACGTTTGAGATCCATTTGCAATGACTATTTTGTCCGAAGATAAAGCATTGGAGAACTTTGCAGCTCTATCATCACAAAAACAAAACAAACAAAAAAATATTATTTATATTATTATATTATATTATTTATATATAATATTTCTCAATGACGTAATGTCTAAAAAATAGCAGGGGAAGTCACAAAAACAGCTTTTAAATAAGGACAACGTTATCAGGAAGTGCTTTTACTTTGAAGTTTTAAGAACTAAAATGTTTAATAATTTATTGACATGGATTACAGTGATACATTGGAAACTCGTGGCGGCAGTTTAATTAATTTAACTATTTAATAATACGAGGGGACGTATCAAGTAAACTACGTCAAAGAAAGTACTAGAGTTTTACGAGTTTCTGCACATTCGTAGTCACCGGAAATAAAGGAGGATTGCGATCTCTCGTGTTTCCTTTCTTTCTTACTGGCAGACACACTAGACAGAGAAAGACGGCGACAACATGGATCCAAACACCACGATTCTCCGAGTGAAAAGAAAAAGGGGAACCGACCCCGCAGATGCTTTGCTGCTGGCATGCAAACGAATCCGTCCCGAAACGTCCCAGAGCTCATGTGAAACGGTGCCTGAACCCAACGAAGCCGAAGTGGAAAACTCTGTCTTCAAACTCGTGGCGACCGTAGCATCACAGGTGAGGGGCCCAATGCTATCGTCATGGCAGCGGTCAGTGGAACTTGTAGCTTTTGGGAAATGATGATGGTGGTGGGGGGCGGTAGTTATCACGACAGTTGAAACCACTCAGAAGAGCTGAGTGGCTGCCGGCAAGCTGAATGAAGCTGCTTAGAGTGTCACTTACTGTCTGAAAACAACGCGCCTTTGTGCTTATTGTTGTTAGCACTCATGCTAGCTGCTAGCCGCAGCTACCCCACAAACTGCTGTTAGCTTGTTGGGTTTTTTTCACGTAATTTTGGGCTTTAAAATTGAAGTGACTGAAAATCAAAGCTATGGCGTGACCAACATTTGAAGAAAATTAAATATTTATATGCGTAAAATCAGTAGACGAAATCACACCCATTACGTAAGCTAATTAGATTAGCTGTAAACACTGTTATATACAGTTGTAGCACTGCACTTGTTTGTGTAATGTTTACACCGACCACTATGTCTTTCTTTGTGGGCTTTGGCAAAACGGATAGATGCCAAATGCATCTTTTCCCATTTTGTTACATTTTCAGAAGGCTTCCTTTATTGAGTGATGGGCGCAATGAGCGAAAAACTAATATCGCAATATTGACTCTGGTGAGCCTTTATATAGGGTTATTGTAGCTCAGTCTTGTATCAGAAGTATGCAGTATTAACGTTTTTAATGTCAATGGAGTGTTGTCTCCATTGACATTAAAAACGTTAATACTGTTGTATTGTGTTTATTCAATATGAATAGAAGTACACAGACAGAATGAGAAATACACCACTCTTGAGCTCTGATGACAAAGTAAGCTATTTGGGAGGCGGAGAAGGAGCTACTCCTTAACAGGCAGTCCTTTCTGCATTTTAGGTATATGCAATGTCTTTTATTTTTTGGCAGTTTGGCAGAATCTCATGCTCACACACCCTCATACACCAACTGACTTTTTGCACAATACTCAGCCTTTTCACATTTCTAATGCACTGTTGTGCCTGCACTGTCTTCTGTCTGTGTCACTCTGTTCTGTCTGGTGTTGCACTGTCTTTGTTTTGTTTTTTGCACATTGCACTTTTTGTAGGCCTGTGTTGATTGTCTGTCATATGTAGCACCATGGTCTAGGAGGAACTTTGTCTTGTTTTACTGTGTATTGTTCAACTGCACATGGTTGGAATGACAGTAAAGCAACTTGAGTTGACTTCATTGAGTCACATACCGTTAACTCAAATAGTCTTTGTTACCTTACTTATTTAGTAGAGTATTTCTCTGGGTTTTCCTTTTTATTTCTTGCTATTTGATGAACACAATCCTGATGATTGTCATTTTTGTACTAGACCAAATTGTCTTTTGAGGGCACCAAACATTTTTATGTGCAGGGAAAATTCTGGTTATTTTGTTCTCAATAACCAGAATGCCTGTTGCTATGGGTCTCTTCAAATTGTAATTTTGCTTTTGTTAATCTTGTAGTTTCTCTAAATAGGTAATTATTAGTGTTTTAAATTGGTTGTTTGTTTTCCCTGTTGAAGAAAATTAAATTGAATGGAAAATTAATATGGATTTTTAATTATTGGATTTCATTAATATTTGCATTAAATTAGCAGAAATGTGAGTAACATGAGTGTGCAGTTTTGGCGTCGTCTATGAGTTGGGAATTAAAAGGGAAATCCATGTTTATGTTAAAAGCCTCATGGGTGGTTATCTTTGTCATCCCATCACCAGGATGCTCCCGTTCAGACGCAGGTTCGACAGGTCTTGGCTCGGCCTCGCATGGCTCATGCACTGCGTCCCTCTGCTGCCAGCTCACAGCGGGTACTTGGTGATTTACGCAGCACAAAGTGGAGTACTCGGAGAGAGGAACGCTACAGAATACTCTCAAGCCACCGTACTGGTCTGTCAGCCCCAGCAGAGCAGCAGACACCACAGATGGGTGCTTCTGAGTGTGTAGAGGAAATGGGGAAAGAGACGAACAAATGCTGGGGGCTGGGTGAAATCCACGTGGTGGATCTCATCCATGAGGATGGAGAGGACCAGGAGAAACCTTCAGGCAAGGTAAGTTGATACCATACCATCTTTATTTATAAACCACTTTAACATAAAACCAGAGTTCATAAAGAGCTGTACATATACAAATAGCATAAACAAGAACAACTAACTAAATAAAATAAAACATGTTTTACTCGCGGGCCTGTTCTAAAAATAGCTGACTATAACAACTTACCAGTAACCTGCATCTATTTTTATTTTTTGTTGGTATTTTTAAAAAATCACAATTGCATTGGTGTCAATTTGTTAGAGATAATATACCGTCTATCTTCCAATACCCGCCTGTCTCTTTTAAACGCCGGTTTCTAATAAGTGCCGAGTTTTAAAACCTGTCAAGCAAATGGCCGGCGGTCTCCAATAGTGGCCGGGTAGTAATAGACCTTCGACCTGGAAGGCCCTCTGACAGAGACGGACTGCTCGGGGTAGCAGTCTGCCTGCTACTGAGTGAGGAGCAGCATGGCGCTCAGCTGCCCCTCTGTCTGTCTTAAGGCAGTATTCTCAGGCTTATATAATCACTCCGGCATCCAATCTATCAATTGTTGCTTCTGGGAGTGTCAAGCGAGCCCCCAGCAGCCAATGGAGCGCGCGGGCTACACAGTTCGATTTGCATAATCGAGGGCGGTCGCAGATTGCCGAGCAGCCAATACTCTTCGAGTCCCAGCACACCTGAATTTGCATTCACAAGAAAACAAAAGGCACAGGGCCAGAACAGCCGCCGTCTTCTTCTTTTTAAATTTTATTTATGGTTGGCAAACAACTGAATGGCGCATTACTGCCACCAACTGGTATGGAGTGTGACTGGAATGTAGCTCAAAAAAAAAAAAAAACCTCTGCGCTGTCTCGGTCCTCCGTCACTCGGCCAGCTGTTTTCAATCAGCCGGCATTTAAGCTGGATGCAGCGACCTTCGAAGTGGGATTATTACACTGAACTGGAACTGTCGGCTAGCGGACCTGCTAACTTTGCCAGATTCTCCTCAAGAGGAAGTAAGAGAGAAGTTTCAGGGAGCACCACTCATGCACTGGGCTACCACAGACACTCGGGAGCAAAGGAAGAGCACAATTGGGAACTGCGTTATTTGTGAACTGTTGGAATACGTTTTGAAGCACTGTAAGTAAACGCACTGTCTTTTCACCTCAGTCTAAAAATGGCGCCTGGGTCCTCTTTCCCTCTCACTTCCACGACAATTCTGAGAAGGGAATAACAGCCTGTTTCCAATAACCGCCGGTCTGTTTTAAACGCCGGGCCGGCCGGATAATTTTTTTAATAAACGCCCGGGCCATAATTGGAAGATATACGGTATAAAAAAAATGTTTATTATTAAATATTAGATCAGCGTTAGCTGGTCTCCACGGAAACAGTTGCCATAATCAGTGTCTTTACATAGATGAATTACATAAATTATTAATGATAACATATAATTAAAATTAAGTTGAGGAAATGTGTTATTTCAGAAGTGTGTGTCAAACTGGTAGCCCTTCACATTAATCAGTACCCAAGAAGTAGCTCTCACTTTAAAAAAGGTTGGTGACCCCTGGTCTACTGAGAAACCATTTATCTTTTAGAGGGGGAAATATATCTGGGAGTCATCGGCATAACAATGGAAAGAAATCAAATATTTCCTGAAAATGGAGCCAAGGGGTAGCAGATATAGGGAGAAAAGAAGGGAGCCTAAAACTGATTGGAGATTTTTTTGTTTGTTTGTTTTTTTTTTTGCTGCAGCAGCAGTGCTCTTTAGCAGGCATACTCATGAACAGTCAAATCAACATTATTATACTCAATTTGGGGGTCTTGATATGTTGCACTTATTTCACTTAGAGGCTAAATTACAGACAATTACAAAAAAATAAATAACACGTTGGCGTCAAACTGTTAAAAAACCATAAATGGGTGTTCTCATTGGGCTGCTTGATCGTGTTTGGGATTATTTAACACAGGTTACCACAACTTACCAGGCATTAAGCTTATACAGAACACAGGTGTGCATTGTAACAAGTGCTTTTCAGAAGGCACATGCTCTTGAATATCAATATATTTTGGTTGATGAGAGTCATCCAGTCTTAGCTGAACCACATGGCTGGCATACTCATCGATTGTTAATGACACAATTATCACTGATTGATCTCACAGATCCAATCTTCTGATGTCTCATCCTGCCTGCACATTTCCTGTTCTGTTAAGTAAAGATGTTCCTGGTAATTCATTTACTATAGTCATTAGAAATGAGAGGAAAAAAACATTAACTTGTCGAGCAAACAGGCAGATTTATTAAACAAACACATGTTTATTTCAAAACCTTTTGGAAATGCATTCTTCACTGATCAAATCACATTGAAACGCTGGTCTTTGCGATGTTGGATTGGAAGTGTAGCTAGTGTTAGCAGGGCGAGCAGGAGGTTAGCTGTATATTTCTTTTAAGTCCAACGACTTATTGAAACTACAGCGCTTGAATGTTTGTTTTGACTTGATTAAAAGTTGGATGGCTGCAAATTCTCTCAACCTTAATGATGGGAAAACTGAAATTCTCGTATGCGCGCTGGACAGATTCTTAGCCCAGATAGTTGAAGCCCTGGGTCCCCTTTTGGTGCCTAGGAACCTAGGCGTTACCCTGGATTCTAACTTTACATTAGACGGGCATGTGAAATCTCTGGTTCGGCCCTGTTTTTACCAACTGCGAAACTTGGCCAAACTAAGCCCGATCCTATCTCGCTCCGAACTAGAGATTGCGATACATGCTTTATTCTCATCCCGTCTGGATTATTTCAACTCCCTGTTCACGTGCCTTAGCAAACGTTCTCTGGATCGTCTGCAGGTTGTGCAGAACGCAGCAGCCAGGCTTTTGTCGAAATCCTCCAAATATACTCATGTGAAACCTCTGTTAGCTCGGCTCCACTGGCTCCCAGTCGAGTTCAGAATACATTTTAAGATTATGGTTTTAACCTTTAGAGCTGTACATGGACTGGCGCCATCTTACGTCATTAATCTTCTACAACCTTATGTACCTGATAGGTCCCTAAGGTCGTCTGATCAGGGCCTACTTGCTATTAAACCAACCGAAATGAGAACTAAGGGTGACAGAGCTTTTGCCGCTGTGGCTCCTCGGCTTTTCTCCCTCTATCTTTGAGAGTCGTGGACTCAGTGGTTGCTTTTAAACAACAACTTAAAACTCACCTTTTCAAAATTGCTTATGCGTAATTTTTACTTGTGTTCCTTTTCTTTCACTTTCTTTTGTTACCTGTTGTTCTTTGTATCGCTTCTTATTTTACTATATGTACAACACTTTGGGACCTGGTCCAGAAAGGTGCTATATAAATATAATTGTATT
>VURO01022546.1:9632-28913 GCA_015108175.1 Pelvicachromis taeniatus
CCAACCAACCCCACACACAACACAACCCCCCCCCACACACCCACACACACACACACACACACACACACACACACACACACACACACACACACACACACACACACACACACACACACAGGCACTTGCCTCAGGGGAAATAAGCCTCAGCGATGTTGTTGTAGCAATAATGACAAAAAACCCATACAAGTACTAGATACTAAACCTAACTCATAGGGCATATGAACTTTTGCACAGTATGGAGTCCAGAAGATGAACCTCAAAATTGCAATGTCCTAAGGAGTCTTCCCACACTCAGTAAAAGAGAAAATAAGTATTCAAAAAACCTTAAAAGATGCCTGCGCAACTCCAAGTACACATAAAGTTCCCTAAGCCACCTCATCACAGAAGTATTGTGATTTTTGATGATAGTACCTAAATGCATAGTAAAAGCATAAGACTAGTAATAAATAGGCTTGTCCAAACAAATCTCAACTAAAAAAAAAGACAAACTCAGAAAGATAATGATCTTCTCATACATATTTAACAGCTAGGACCAAATAAGAATATCGTATTCATCCTGCCTGTATGTTTTATTAATACTATATCTGTCATATCACTGTTATCTACATGTGCTACATTCTTCACTACAGTAAATGGAACAAATAGACTTCAGAAGATTATCATGGCACATCAAAGCAGACGCTTGAGACTTAAAATACGGTTCCTGTTGGATGTGCAGCACGTGTCTCATTATTAGGTTTCATTATCAAGTAAATTAACTGTTGTTTTTCATCTGCTTCCATTTATTAATATATTTTAAATTAACAATAGATCTTGTAAACTATGGTCCAACTGCCTTTATATCTGATTGTCCTCATCCCCTGACAGGAACACTTTACACCGGAGTGCAAATTCAAGGAATCAGTGTTCGAGAACTATTATGTGACATACTCCTCCATGATATACCGGCAGCAGCAGTCGGGCAGGGGCTGGTACCTTGGTCTGAACAAGGAAGGAGAAATCATGAAGGGGAATCATGTCAAGAAGAACAAGCCAGCAGCCCACTTTCTTCCCAAACCTCTAAAAGGTAGGCCTTGCCGGATCTTTTCATTTTTACTTTTCACTAAGGTTCACTAATATATCTGTCATATGATAGGAAGTAGATTGTGGACTGCATTACCCATACCTGGTTGCATTAATTTTCTATTTGGCTATATTCAAAAGGGTAAGAGGTAACAGTGGCTATTATTAGTGTAGTCTTCACTGGAAAGGAAAAATACTGACAAGTAACAGAAATAATCTTTGTCAAGAAAGAATATTTAGAGATGGAGATCGGTTTTCCCATTAAATTAGCACATTTTCATTTTATTTGGATTTTAGGTCTCTGTAGATATTGTTTGGCTAAAAACTAAGTGCATTGTTTTCTATATGGCTCTCTATAAGCATTTTCTCCAGAGACTTTTACATTAACCTATTCAATAGCTTCCTCAAGTTGGTCACACTCCATTGCAGACACAATGCGGAGCAAGGCTGATATTTTTCACTAGCAGTCCCCATGCAGGACTGTAAATTCACTGAGAACCCCACCCATAAAGAATATGTATGTGGTAATGTGGCCGTGAGCAACAGAGGAAACAGACCACAGTCCTTTCATCTTCGACAAAACACAGATTTACCTGTCAGAGAGAAGAGAGAGAGAGAGAGAGACTGTTTTGTTTTTTTAGTGAGACAAAAGAAAAACACTCCGGGTCTTTATTTTTTGTCACAGGAAGAAATCAAAGGCTTGCACTGCAAAATACTCAAAACAATGCAGAAAAGAGGGCAGTTTCTTTATATTGTTGACTGTTGAGTACAGTTTAGATGTTGTCATGTGGCTCTCTGTATAGCCACTGTATTTTTGAGCTTTAAAATAATTATCTGGATTTATATAATCAAGTTTAAAAGTACCAATTTACTTTTAGAGGTGTGCCAAAAGTATGACACGAGGCATGCCTTGAGTATCAGGGAGTCTCTCTGAATGTTTACAGCTCTTTAAAGTGTCACTTATGCAGTTGCGAATTTTTAACAACAAAATTGCAATTGTTTGAGAAGTTGCTATGACAGCTTAACATTAATCTTACCAACATTACTCATCTCAAACTGTCATAAACATGGCAGCATGTCAACTTGCTTGAGAAACGATTACATTTTATATATTAGCTTTATATTGCATTACATTAAACGTGGTACGTGGTTGGTTTTACACTGACTGTTTTGAAAAAAACATTGTGACACATTTCTTTTCCCGTACAGTTGTAGAACTTGGATTAATTATTAAACTGGCAGTGATTTTTCTTTTTTCTTATTAAGACGCACTTCAATTTTTGTAACCTTGTTCAAAAGCCAAATATTCCCCACATTGTATTTTACACTAGCCTCTAAAATGCAATGGCCAGACCAACCTTTTTTGATGTGTGATGGTAGTACTGATGATGATAATTGCAGCTTAAACATGATTCAGATTGGTTCAGAACCACTTCCTCAAAAATGGGAAAATTGTTCATATTGATATATAGTTTGTAGAGAAGAGAGAGGTTGTTGTACTTCGCCTTGATCTCATCTTTGCTTTGCTGCAAAAAATCCATGTTTGAGATTGTGGCACATCAGATGGTTGCACATGAAACACAGTTATTGGCATATTCTGATGTAATAGCAAGCCTTTGTTCCTGTAAAGTAGAAATTTTCACAGTTCAGTTTATTTTCACTTCAGCTGAGTACACGTTTGAAAGCAAAAGACCTAGAAGCTGGTTGAAATGTTGAAACTTGACGTTGTCTGTAAATTTCTTGTGGTGAGCACTTTTCTGTGTTTTTGGTTAAATTGGGATTTCGCTCTGACAGTTTTTAACTTAATTTTATTTTTGTAGAAAACCTGACACTTTACAAAAATGCTTTTGTCCAGTGGTAATAGCTAGCAACAGCAACAAAGCACATTGTTTCAAATTCTCCTTTTTCACCTGCTAAAGATCGTCTCTTTCAGAATATGGTCATGTGAAGGTTTGTTTGGCTCTCAAACGCTGCTTAATTATCCAAGTGCATGTCCTTGGAACTTACTTTCTCTGACCTTGTTCTTCACTTTGAACAATTTGATTGTCACACAATGTAAACTTTGCAGATAACTGACAAAAGTGACTGAATGAAGAAGATTTTTACAAAGACTCAGGTGTTATGCACGCCTCTTAAAGTCAAAGATATTGTCAATATAAGTGTCCATTTGCTTGCTTTAAGGAAGTTGTTATTGTTAATATGCACTCATAGACAATATAAGTCGACCATCGCCTGGTGCTGGTGTACCTTGCAGGTGACCTATACTTGGGGTCAAATCTGCCACCCACCCATGTTAAATCCCCCCTAAAATATTACGCTTTTAATGGCAATAAAGAACCAAATCATAAAACATCACATATTCCTGGCCACATCCCTCATCTTAACACAAAAGAAAGATTTGAATATCTTAGAAGTATATGAGCAATTTTGTTCAGTATTTGAGCTGCAGTGGAGTGCTTTATATTCCAGTATAGAGTAAATTTTTTCATTTCTTCTATTTGCTGAATCGATGGTCCCCCTTCTTGTGTCTTAAGGGAAGCTTCTCCAGCCAGCATCTTATTAAGAACCCATATCTGCCCTCTGAGATCACGATAATAGCTTTTCACCTTCATTTAACAGGCCATCCAGGGGGTCTCAAGCACACTGAAGAGAAATAGCTGGTGAAGGATTGGCTTGCTTTATGCTGACAGACAAATATAGAGAAAGAGAAGAATTGAATAACAAGGATAGATCGAGACCAGGTGACACAGTAATTGTAACTGATACTGAAAACTATCGACTGTGGCTGCATTTTAACCTAGAAGGGGAAATATAGAGGGTTTTTTTCTTCATTTTCTTTCTATAGCACATATAAAATGATACACTATTGGAATATTCCTTCATGTGTTCAAACTTTAACATATCCTGTAGTGCACAATATTTACTAAATCTTTTAGGTCATGTGAATTTCAGATGTAGAGAGTGGATTGGAAATAACTTTGCACTGGAGAATTTGTTCCAGCAACTCATTCAGAGGGAGATGTGTTACAGGGCACCAATTAAGAATCTGTCTCAACACTGGCGATGACATCTCTTTCAGACATTACTCACAGCTCTTCTGGTTGCACTCTATGAGCCTCAGCCTACAGCCTCTTATATTGTGTTCCTCCGGATGCAGCGAGTTTAGCTCGTGTCATTTCAAGTCCAAGTGGAAATTCCTCTTAAAGCTCTCCCAAAAATTCCTGATAATAGAAGCAAACACCTGCTTTTATGTGGAATAGCATCTACTAGGTGATTTGTGTGGAGAAATGTGAACAAATTACAACATGGTTAGTTCTGCTATTTTATATATTTAAGCCTCAAAAATCCCAGAGGTGTTGAGGATCTAAAATGATCTAATACTGTAGTGCTGAGGTCAGTCACTTATCACTGTAATAACAGAATAGCCTGCTGTTACAAACAAGACCAGAACCAATCAGCAGTTTCCCAACCGACTCCTGCCAGTGATTTATGTTTATATACAAGGATGGGCACCGAATTGCAGCTGAAACAAAAAATGCTGGACTAAGTAAAGTGTCTGAAGGACTGGGTTTGCTGTTTCAGCCACAAACTCCCTGAGGAATGAACATCAAATAGCATACTAGGCAGAAGGATGTTGACAACATCCTGAAACCAAAGACTATGAACCTCAGATTACTGATATTTCTCCCAAAAAAGGGGCTGTTAGATGCAGACTGGACCAGTGCTGCACACACAGCAAAGCTGAAGCACTAGCAACTCTTGAATTTATAATGTCATGCTGTGAATATAGGATTTTTCTTTTTACTTCAGCACCAACAGGGGCTACTTGATTCAGCAGTTTGGAGGGAACTATACAGTGGTGCCAAAAAGTACTTGGACAGTTAACTGAGCGCATTCTTCCATCAGCTTTATAAGATCGCAAAATATTAGATGAACTGATTTTTAATGCATAGAAAAGACCAAAACAAATAAATACATTATTTCCCTTAATGGATGATGTAATCCAGCATGGTGGCAATTGAGACAGATAACATCTCATGAAATTAGTATGTTTGGCAATATTTTGATCTGGAAATATAATGGTTGTAGGGAGGCTATGTCAGAAAAAACAGACATTTAACCAGTGGACTAAACACTGCCTCTTTCACTACTCACAGTTGCCATGTTCACAGCTTACTGAGCTAAGCTTCTCATTAAGGTGTTTTTGACTAGTGTACTATATAACCTCAATAAAAACTACCTATTTATTTGGTAAAAAGAAGTACAACTATATATTTTTTAAATATCTGGGTATACTGCAACACAACAGTTTTTTGTTCCTTTTTTAAATGTTGTTAAAAAAATGTCAGTTTGCCTGATTTGCATTTGTCTTGTGTTTTCACAGTTGCAATGTACAGAGAGCCATCTCTCCACGACTTGACAGAGTTCTCCCGCTCTGGCAGCGGCACACCCACCAAGAGTCGGAGTGCCTCAGCAGTCCTCAACGGAGGGAAAGCTGTGAGCCAGAACGAATCAACGTAGCCTGGTAGCCCAACCCAGGCCTGGGGCCGAACCGTGAAACCTTACCTCTAGCAGAGCATGAATCCAAGCAGACTTGTTTCTCCGATCAGCGGTTCAGGACTAGCTAGGACAACAAATCACACATAAACAACCAGACACAGTCAATCAAAAGCACCTATCATCCTGGTCGGTCATCATCAAAACAGTATCAACAGTAAGACACTTAACAGCACATAAATCATTTTGGACTTAAGGAACTGATTAAAACTTTATTTTTGGGCTTGAGGTTTATTGATGACCTTAGACACTCTATTTTTGTGATGATTGCATACCAGTTAGCTCATTTTTATCTTATTTTGGTAATTAATTTACTGTGCACAGTAAGTTTTTTTCATGCAGATACCAAGCCCGCGTGCATCTGTTAGACAGGGACGGGAAGTTAGACATGCAGGTGTTCAGGGCAGTCAGTAATGGTGCTGGTCTACAAGGTTGCAGTGGTACCGTACAAGCCCTGATCTCTGTCTCATCCATGCTTCTGTGAATACAAAGCCTATAAACTCCCTGGTATGGTACAGCCTAGTGCTACTGAGACTGTGGCCAGCCAGATGGTAGCTCTCCTGCGTCCTAGTGCACACGCTCAGAGACTGAGCTCTCTAGCATGGGAAAATGAAGCCTACGTACAACTGACCTGAGATATAAGGGGCAGTGTGGCTCTCTTGCAGTTTTACCTTTTTCTTTATTTTATTTTTTAAAAATTTGGAGATGCCACAGCTGCACTTTAGTTTTTGCTAATTTTCTGAATTAGCTGTGAGATTTTGTTTAATAACTGATTTTGTTCCTTCTTGTTCTCTTCCCTTGCCATCGTTAAGCATTTGCATCTTTGTTCATTAATGAAAAACGGTTCCAGCAAACCAAAGACAGAAAAAAGAGTGTCCCTTTAAGCCGCTGAAAGCCAAGTCAGTATAAAAGCAAAGCTGGATCTTTTTGTTTCTTTTTATTGTACATTTTTGATGAGAGAAAGCAAACGTTTGTGAATAAAGAAAAACGAACCAAGGAAGTGATTTTAAGCACTTTGGAGTTGGCAGCGTGCTTGACGTGCATTTTGATGATACACTCGATGACTGAGGTATGAAACGGCTATCCTGTGTCCCCATTCCCTTCTGTTACCATAGTGTCACAATGTCTCTAGCTCTTGTCCTCGTAATCGGTTCCTCCCTTTGTGCTTGTGTCATACTTCGAAATCCCATCCATCCTTTTTTGTCGACTTCTATTGACTGATACACTTCACCATAGGATGGTGAATGGCCCTTCCCAGGATGCTTGTTATGTGTTTGAGTAACTTATTGTGGTGACAATATTTTCTATATTTAAAAAAAAAAAATACTGTGGACTTTTAGGTGGCTTAACATTTTATAGAACACGTCATATTTGTAAAAGTGAAAAAAAAGATAAAGTCATACAAAAATTAACATCTTCCCTTTCTTGCACTGGGCATGTACAAACACATATGTACAAAAAGGACCCTTTTGTGGGATATGTACGCTTCCCTTCAGCTACATAACTTCCTTCTGGTACATGCTTCTGGGAGACTTTCTTTTCTTGGTTTCCTCTGGAGGTGGTCTGTATTAAGTGAACCTATCTGTTGCATGGGAGAAGGCAGGGAAATTCTGGTCTAGAGCTGCATGATGTAGGCTATGTGTATTAACCCATGTTGGATCATGTGTTCCAAACTACCAGACAGATACTCTGATAAAACAACATATACAGGCAGACGTTGTGGCTGTCTGATAACTTCCAGTTGTTTATTATTTGTTGTATACACAAAAATGCACTGAATAAAATGTTTATATTAAGATATACTTTTAAAATGTGTCAGTCCTCTTCTTTGTTCAATCATTTACTTTATTAATTACACTGATTAGCTATTGCAGTTATACAGAACACTACATTGTTACAATTAAACAATAAATCAGTTTTTTTTATTGTACCCAGAACTACATTCACCCTTTACTCTTGAACATAAACTCATTCCTGCCATCTTTCTTGTCTGTGAACATCAATGTGTCATACACAGGTGGAAAAAGCCTTTAATTTCCTCTGAGTGTTACACAGGCCTAAAGGGCTTATTCTATCAAAAGAAATCAATATCTCTTTTCAACGCGGTAGAAGACTGGGTATTTGGAAATTGCTTCACAGCTGTAATCTTTCCTGTTACCTGAATAACTACTGGTTTAGCTGAATGAAATTATTAGATTGCGTTTGCCTTTTTACAAGGAGCTATATATGAGTTTGGTCATAGTAAAAATCTTACAAAAAAGTCAAGTTTTTACTAAATATTAATAACAATAAAATACCAATCTATCCATCCATCCATTCACTTCCATCCATCACCCCCTCCAACAGGGTTGCAGGGGTGCTGGAGCCTATCCCAGCTACCATAGGGTTAATATTTAATAATAAAATAATTGGTCCAAAAAACATATAAAAATTCTCCCTGCTCACTAAAATTAGAACCTTTCAGTGCTGAAGTTTTTATATGTACACAAAGATGACAAAGCATGGTAATCATCTAGTAAGGCCTTTAAGAAAACTTAGTTAGGGAAGAATACTCCAAGTGATGGCGTGTTAACCTACCAAATCTATTTGCAATAAGAAAAAACCTCTCATTATGAGAAAAGGCACCTTGCTTAACATGGGGTTGCATTCCTCTGATTGCAATGCCGCATGTCCAGATTTTAAAAATGAACTTAAAGAAATTCATACTCTGGGATAAAGTTTAAGTTGTGTAACTATTCAACACTCCAGGAGCAAACAAGACTTTTTCTGGTTATTGCGGCCTATTGTTCATCTTCACAATAAGCCCTCTCTTCATCCTTGGAGTGTGAATGTTAAAACAGGCATCAATCTGGTCTTCAGAGACTACCTCATTACGCCCATTGCCATCAGAGACAGGAGGACTAATAGACTTCTGTAATATAGGCCCTGATATGAGCGACTTCATCGTTCATGTAGTTTGACATCCCCCTACTCCCTTCATTTCCTTTGCCCATCTCTAGAATCCATTCATTAGTATGGGACAGTCCAATTCATTAACAGAGGCTTCCGGCTCTGTTCAGAGATGTTGATCTGAAAAGAAGCCACTTTCGCTCTCTGTCCTTCGCTGGCCAGTTACTCTTATTCTCACTTCACTTGGATAGACTAATAAGTCTGCATGGAGCCCCCCCAAAACAGAGCAATGCATGTGTCTAATTCAAACACAGCCACACACATATACACTTCAAGCAAATCTATTGCCACTTCACTGTATAATCATTTGAGATTGCGAGTGAGCTCAGGCAGCACAATATTCTGTCACGAATCAGCAAGAGCTGATGGAGCTGTGATATATGTGATCACCATGTACCTGTGAATGCTATAACTCATTACCCTTTATCACTGCCACCGCAGACTGACTGGCTTCCTTTTTCTCACCCAGTCTCTCGTTTCTGTTGCTCTTTGTCATCTCCATCACTATTGTGCTGTCGCTCAGTTTTAATTTTCAGGCAACCATTTGTTACCCAAACAGAAATGACAATGTTACTATAATGTGCTTCATAAAAATCTAATGGCAAGGGCCACAGTTCTTCTTTTAATGCTATTTGTTATTAATGTGCATATTACTGGTTACTACTCATTAGTACTTCAAAATAGCCATGAAAACATATAGAAGATATGCATTGATCTTTAGATTTACCAGTCTTATCCATAGAGATGACACTTTCTTTTGTAACCAAGGTTACTAAAGAATACATGTGTGGCGGCTCCCTTATTGGGTGGGGAATAAAGAAATTCTACGCAGTCAGGAAGCCAACACATAAAATTACTCTTATTATCAAAGTTGGATTTTTTTTTCTCCTTACATTTTGTACACAATGTTACTTACAGCAAATTGAGTTAAGTGCAGCACAGACAACTGAATTTAATTGACTCGCTGGTGGAGAAACCTCCCACGAGGGACAGCTGCAGCTCCTCATTCTCTGTTTGTCATTTTTGCTGTGGACAATTTAGGAATTGTTTACGCAGTACAATTATTTGCAGATGAAATGGGTAAATGGAAGTTATGCTTTGTTAAAAAGTGGTCTATTTTCACACTAAGTTTTATTTTTTACAGGTTTTACAGGAGTATTGAGAGCAGACTAAACCAAAACAAAGTAAGAAGGAAACTGTAGATAATAGACTTAAATAATGCTAAGCTATATAGCTCTAAACCCTGGAGATATTAAGGATGAAAGAGGCCGGTGTTGGGAAAAAAAAAAGAAAATGTTATAGAAAAATAACAGATAAATAAATAAATCTGCTGGCATGAGGAAAGAAAGTTGTGCATAAGACCTCCTGAGGAAAAACAGCAGAAATGACTGACACTTGGGTTAAGTCATTGTAAAAACACTATATAGTTCTGGCATGCATGCCTGAGCTTTCACATGAAAAGCAAAACAAAACCCAAAAAGTGTTTATCAGGTGGCAACAGTCAGAAACATAAGCTGCCTAACATTCTGCAGGCCTTCAGCTCATACAAGAAAAAAGCATCAGGTCGAGGAATTAAATTGAATGGAACGCATTGCTGCTAACCCTCAATGTGCAAAACCTGCCAGGCCCTCAACACCCCAGTGCCCTTTGAGAGCAGAGAATCCAAATAGAGTTGGCCGCTATTTTGTCCCTCTAAAAGCCTCGCTTCCATCATCCCCCCCTATGTGCCCTGGTAGACGCAGGAAAAGCAACAACTTCATTCTCAACATTTTACCCTCAGCCGAAAGTGTCTCACACCTCGGCTTATCAGTGCTACCACAATATCAGAGCACCAGGGACAGAAAAGACACACTGCCCTGAGAATGTACATCAAGAACACCCACTACAAATAGCACCAGACACCACCATTAAAGGTACAGTGTTGGTATTGTGTAGCTTGTTCTTCTTAAATGTATTTAATATGGATTATTTGTGGAGATAGGAGCGCAACCCACTTGTGATACTGGAAAATAAGGTTTAATTCAATTCAATTCAATTTTATTCATACAGCACCAAATCACAGCAACAGTCACCTCAAGGCGCTAAAGAAGTAAATTGGTTGGATGAACGTACCACCTCCAGTTGATGGTAGCAGATGGTTGCCTCTCCCTGAGCCTGATTCAGTTAGAGTTTCTTCCTGTAGACTTTCTAGTAGACTGCCATCAGCGGACAGTTGAAATCGCCTTGGTAAAGCTTCTTAAATATGCTGAACCATTTTTTTGTTTTTGTTTTCATAAAGTCAATAAGACCACCTCACGGTCATTGTTCAATTAAATCAAATACAGAGATGTGTGTATTCGATGAAGTGCAACAAAAAAAAAAAAGAAATAAAGAAAAACTTACTTTTATACTTTTAGTTTAGACACTTTTTACACACTATTCAAAGATTCAGGCAGCTCTTCATATTTGTATTCAAACCCTTAATACCTTACAGTAGGTGGCTGACGTAAGTAATCTGGAATTACATGAATAGAAAGCAAATAGGATGATCTTAGTTACCAGAGCAACTGTGGCAAGTTCTCAAATAACCTTGGAGTCAACCAAACCTACCAAATATTACTGGAAAACTGTGTGGACGCATCTGAAATTGTTGCCATTTTCAAAGCTAGCTAGACAGGGAAACTGCGTCATCATCTAAGCTTTTAGTTACAGCATGACGCATTTTTTTCAGAATTAGATAACAGATTTAGACCACACAATATGACAAATTACACAAAAGCTGATGAAAAATCCATTTTAAAACCCTTTGTCCCATCTCAGCAATGTTTGTAAAATCCGGTAATGGTGTATTAATTTGCACATCTGTCTGCTGTACATCATGACCTTCTGGATGTTTTACCTGGGATCATATGCACTGGGTTTGTGTTTAGCACACAGCCCAAGATTGCATAATACATTATGAGCAATTAGACTAAAGAGAGAAAAAAAATGGTCAATGCAGCATTAGAAAAGCATGGAAGAGATTTGACCCACCAACAAGAGTCACATATTTCAGTCTCAGTCAGGAAAGACAGATTAACATAACTATAATCCAGACAAAGAGAACAATCCATTATTTCACGAATAATCTCCAGTTAGTAACACTGAGCAGCTTTGGATGTGAATTAGGGACAATGTAAGTAAGCATATTTACCATACAGTCATACCATATTATATGCACATGCATGTCTGGGTATGTGTGTGTGTGTGTTGCAAGAGGTAACTGCATCAGTTAACAAAATATGATTAGTTCTATAACAGGAAGAAAATTAGAGGCACCATGTCTGCCAACAGTCTGAAAAACCTAATTTCCCATGTACGGCTGGGGTCATTTGCTTGTTTTGGTCATGCCAGCTGGTCATAAGGTGTAAGTATGTGTTTTTAAAGTGTTTATAGCAGCATAGCAACTTCGATTTCAATTTAAAAATATGTAATGGAGTAGTTTAATTTTAATTATAGTCAGAGTTAATGTTATTTTGGTCATTTTTTAATACTGGCCAGGTTAGTTTCACAGCAGTGTTGGACTGTCACCTCACAGTGATATACTGCATGGACCCTTCTCTGTGCTCACATGGGCTCTCTCTGGGTACTTCAGCTTCCTCCTCCAGTCCAAAGACATGCATGTTAAATCCACCGATGATTCTCAGTTGTCCATGGAGTTGAAGAAGATGAAAGCTTAAAGCATATAGAACAAAACACCACATGAAAATATGTGCCTTGTAGTCTAAAGTGCTTTGAGTCATTAAAAAATGTGAAATGCTTATATAATTGGGAGTTGATACCGTTACTTTGATAACTTATTTAAAACTGGTCCAGTGAATAGCATTTGAAATATTTGAAACATGAGAATTTGAATTTAGTTTAAAGCGTGTTACATGCAGCTGTAACAACAGAGTACAAGTTTATGGCATACCTATTCTCAAGGCGCAAGGAGAGCAGGATTAAAGGATCTGAGGAGGATAAAACTCCAGCAACACATGTTGCACAAAGACTAACTTTATATAAGCTGTATATAAAGGTGTTCTATATAGTAAAAGACTTGCTGGAGATTTAACTTCCAATGGTTTGACAAAGTCCTCATTAATATGATGTGATGTTCCTAGCTTTGCAATATTATAAGAGCGCTCTTTGAGGTGATTTGAGAATTAGTTAAGTTTAAGTTAAAGTTAAAAAAAAAAAAAGTGGAGATGGAACAAATAAAAAAGGGACAGGCAACCCATATAAGGTCAATACACTTAAGGAAACACTAGTTTAGCAATTGATCCACGTGGTCTTCTCACTGTTGCATGTGATAAGTATGTGATCACTAAATGGCTGGCGTTATTTCTGCACAAAACAAGCAAAACTAAAATAAATTACAATATTTCCTTGTGGCTGTTTTGTCTCTTCGTCTATTGGGGTTAAAGTCTAGAGACAGTTTCTATCTCCAGCTCATTAAAAATGCATTTCTCCCTGAAGGATAATTAAATGTCAGTGAAAAATGTTATCTGGCATGAAGCTCTTCCTCTTTAAACTGAGGAACTGACACCAAAGCCTGATGCTTCTTGTCAAAGATGTTAGATCATCTTTTTGTGCGGCTAATTAACATAGTACTTTGCCTTTAAAATTGTATAATACTATCTTTTGAAGGCCTGCTTTTAAATACATTAGACAATCTTTAGAAGGCCTATTTTTATGTACATTAGACAACACTGAAATAAAAAAAATAAAAAGGGACTCTCAAAAGCTGTGATAATATACATCTTTTTTTTTTAATTATGCACAGTGCTAAACAATTACATTTTTTCCCCAATACACATTGGCAATAATAAATTCGAATGTTGGATGTAACACGTTACAAGGTAACATGTTATTGTCATCGCATCACATTTTTCATTAATGCAGTAAAATAACATGTTATTTTACTGCATTAATGAAAAATACAGTAAAATAAAATGACTGACTTTGACCTGCAGGTTAATTTTTTTAACAGTTACATTGATATTTGAACTTTTGTTTCATGTTTCTAAAGCGGAAACACTGTGGTGATCACTTTAAAGTGTCTTTGGGCTGGTTTTCAACTTTGTTTTGTGTTGTCAGCTTTGTGTTCTTAAATAAACACTAAAAGAAACACTGGATGTATGTCTTTATCAGGATATGGATTTGTGTCGGTGTGCGACTATAACCTAAGGTTTTCATCGTTAACTGGTAATTTTGTAACATTGCATTTCAGATTATTTTACGGAGGAACAAGAAAGAAACGAGTAATGTAACAAATTACTTTCTCCAATGAGTAACATAAATAAGTAACGGACTGCATCACCACTGATTATATCACACCAGGGGGTGTATGGATAAAAGACCAGTTATATTTTGAATTCCTGCTTTTCCTCTATTGTGTGATTGTTGTGAGAGTTTACAGTTACATGGGAAAAACAACACATATTAGTTGTTCGAGAACGTATGTATGAGAAGTGGATCAGAAACATTTCATCCACTTTGATATTGCAGGTTCAAATAGCAACCACTATCCGAGGCCATGTCCTCACTGTCTTTTGTCTTTTCAGCCACTCTCCTCCACACTATGCCAAAGAAAAAAAGATGTTACATCATTTTCTATAAAAAAAAAAAAGACGTGTGAACATTTCATGAATATGGCACATACTGAAACACATTTTTGTGAGCTCCATGTGAACATAGTATGCAATATGTTATATCCAACAGATAGAGAGCTGAAGACAGCACTCTGTGTACGTTCTCTGGAACACCTTGTAACCACATTGCTATATAAATAAATGTGATCCATTCTTACATCATCATCAATTATTTTTCTGTTTTAAAGTCATTTTTGTTTGTTTGTTGTTTTGTTTAATTGGATTCATTCAATAGCTGTCCAAATAGCTGGCATGAGGTGTTATGCAACTGTGGTACATTTGAAAAAGAAAAAAACCTTCCAGTTTTTTCTGTCACTACTTCTTTACCTGTTCCAGCTGGAGTTGCTTCAGTACAATAAAACATCAATCAAACTGGTCATAGAAAGCCAAGCTGACCCCTCAGGACCACAGGAAACACTTGGCCCACTATTCCCTTCCCACCCATAGTTATCTACTCACTTTGTCATCGCCATCATTGTGAATCACCCCTTCTTATTATTGAATTTCCATAGTCAGTCACTCATACTGAACAAAATATATTAAAAATGCCCATCAGTTAAGAATCAAATATTACTCATTTCTTACTGTTGTTTTGGTTGACAGAATCCATTTAGCATGATGGCATTTAATCTGCATTTTGGAGGGATTTGAGTAAGCCTTTCTTATATGTTCTCCTTGTATCAGTGACCACCCTTATTTTCTTTATGCAACATGGTTTTCCTCCTCTCTGTCTCACTCCTTTCTCCCCACTGCTTATTTCCACGTGCAGGAGGGAATCCCAGCTCTTGCCTCACTGCAGTAGATGAGGTCAGGTGTTATGTAACTAGGAGTGAGCGAGTCAGACAAGCAGCACTCACCTCTTTTATAATGCAGCCCAGCAATAATAAGAGACTGAGAATTGGCATGCAGGGAGCAGCTGCATCCAATATGTATGAAACCTACAGCATAAATGCATTCTTCCTGTATTCTGCTAGTTAATAGCACAGCATTTGGTAAACAGCTGTGTGAGGAAGGAAGGAATAAGGAATAAAAATAAAACAAAAACAAGAAGCAAACATTAATGACAACGAATCCAATCTAAATGTAAGATGCTTAATCAGACAGATGTGAGTGGATGTTTTCAGAATACCTGAGAAAAACCACTGAGTGAGAACACATTAAATGTGTCATAATGTTTTGATATCACACTGAACATTTATCAGCGGTAAACAACAAGACTGAAACAGAAGATGCAGTAGATTTATCTATGATGCATTTCCTAGTCAAAAAAAAGTGCAGCTTTAATATCCTGCAGGACTGACAACCACAAGACGAGGTCAGGGAATTAATCAATACTGCTGCCCTTATCATGTTGGTGAGGTAGGCTAAGAAAAAAATAAAACAGTTTGTGAAATCTATTTCCTCTTCTGCATAAAATATCCTTGCAAATACATGACCTTAACATCAAATATGTGGCAGGTGAATGGTGTGAGGATTTAAAGACATGAAAGCTGGGGGAATATAAAAGAGTGAAAGGAGAAGATTTACAATGAAAAACAGGCAAATATAAAGCTACATCCAAGGTTATCCTCTTTTTTTAATCGTGGACTACCCATAAGAAAAAGAGAATTCTGTGAAGGGAGCAAGGATGCTGCTGGTTTCTGTGTAGTCTCCCAACTCAGAAAAAAAATCTGCTGTATCTATGCCATCCTAATCCCTGTACTGGTATTTATTGTTTCCACCAATAAGATTAAGAATTTTAAGAAAGGAAAACATAGCATCTCATTTCATCTATAGATATGAAAGAAGGGGAATACCAACTCAGTATGACTTTTCTCATTACAGCTATGACCTTTCAAGAAAGAATAAGTAGCTTTTAGCCTTCAAGTAGTGCCTTCTTACTGTTGATTATTTTCAACAACAGATTTTTCCACTGAATTCTTACATTGGCAATAATTACCTATTAACTGTGGGTAATAGCTAGCCAATACTTAAGTTTGGTCCAGTCATGATGCCTGGATTATTAGTACTGTTGATCCAAAAAATTACAATGAGAGTCTTTCCAACCCATTTATTTTGAGCTCTTTCATCCCTCAATTTATACACTGTTTCCCTCCCCCTTTCACATATTCACAATGGCTTCTCAGTTTCTCTTATGGCTCTCTTCTCTGCTATCTCCTGCTCTTATCTCTTATGCACATTCACTTTCTGTCTCCCTCCAGTTGCAGCTTTGTTGTGCTTTCTGTGTCATATTATTCTTTTCTCGCTGAATGACTGTCTCTGTTATTACAGAGTTGTATACAAGTGATGTACTATTGTGGAAATAGCTTTCACACTATCACTCTGACTGATAATTTTATTTTGATTCGTCTTGTTTACAGCGGGACTTAGTACAAATGATGAGCTTACATGGTGAATAGTTATGCACATCCTCAAATCTTTTCTTCTTTTAGCTGCTCCCTTAGGTCACCACAGTAGAACATCTGCCTCCCTTTCACCCTATCTCTAGTATCCTCTTCTGTCACATGAACCCTCTGCATGTCCTACTTGACTACATCCATGAACCTTCTATGTGGTCTTCTCCATTTCTTCCCTCCTGGCAGTGGCTATCCTATCCACTCTTGCTGCCATCCTTCTGTCATACACGTCATCTCTGGCACTCAACTCTATAGTTCTCCATCAACACTCTTAAAGCAAACATCACATCTGTGGTGGTCATCCTCAGCATGAAGCCATAATTATACTTCATGCTGAGAATGAAGCAAAATTAGATATGCTCTCTTCTCAGCCTAGCTGGTGTGATAGTCCATGTTCGTTAACTATGTTATATAATGTTGAAAACCTTAGAGGAACTAAAGACAACCTCTTCCCCAGATTGTTCCACTATGTAACTGGTTCATCAGCTATGCACATTGTCCTGTATTTCATTCAATAACATATTTGCCATTTATCAAATCTTTTGAGGAGTGTTTTCAGCATTCTGCTGGAAAGAACAATCCCCATGAGTGCATAACCACTCCTACAAGCAATGAAGATGCATGAGGGGATTTAACTACAGAAGCATACCAAGACTGGATTTGTTTCATCACTGCTTGGCCAGGCAAAGAATTACCTGTGATTCTGGGGGATTCTGTGGCCACATAGAAATTAGATGACGTGGATGCAGTTTTTATACATTTCAGTTATCACAATAGAAATTATATTTTACATAATCAACTTCTTTGCTGACATCTCTGGAATAAATAAAATGTTCTATCATTTAAATATGAACCAAGTTCACCACAGGTTAAAGCAAGATATTAAAGCCCTGCTGATAAGGTTATCAGCCTTGTTTTTTGCTCATAGTATTTACTATTAACAACACTGGTATTCTTAGACATGGGTTTTCATCTTGAAAGAGATAACATTGTTTTGAATGCAGTGTTTGATCTTGCAAGTGATTTGTAAAGTATTGAGTTTTGTGCATGAGTTACTTTTGTTCCTTATTACAGTATTATAATGAAGTGGATGTATTTGTTTGCAGAATTAATTAAGACACACACGGCTTTGCCAAAACGCATAACCAAACGTCAGTGCTATCAAACATTAGGCAATAAATGGCCTGTTCCCCAACACTGAAAAACACAAATAACCCAATGAATTTGTAAAGTTTCCTTATGGTAGTCTAGCTATAATTGAGGGAAAAAATCCAATAATTGTAAAATATGAATAGCGATATTAACTGTTTGCCTATAGAAGTTGTGGCTTTAAGGTTAGGGTTACATCAGGGAATTAAGGGTTGGGTTAGATTTTTAGGGGTTGGGATAAGAGGTTTAGGGTTAGCATCTTATATCTGACAACTGATCCTGCCATGCAGACAGTAACTTTGTCTTGCAAAACTGCTCACATGAAATAAACCACTAATTCTTTCCCTTTCATTACTGTTTTACTGTATCAATTTATTTATATATAAATTCATTGGTACCTGCAAAGGTTTTAATGCCTCTTGAGGCATTTTCTACTAGTGCCTGCTTAGCTCAGCTTTACTCAGCTCAGCTTTTAGGGTTTCAATTAGGTGGTAGTACCTGGTACCAGGTACTTTTTAGTATCTATTTGGCTGGTGTTCCACGTGACCCGAGAATGTCACATCTACAGACGCCACTGATTGGCCGGCGAATGATGTCACTGGATATGTCATGAGAGCGGCTCCACAAGAATCAAACACGTCAGTTTTGAAACCTGGCAAATGGCTACACACACTAACACAATGGTTCCATAAGTTTAGCAGCAGGTATACCATTGCCTTGATGTCCTCCACTGTTGTTGCCACGGCCATCGCCTTCGTATCCTCGGTGTGGGAAATCCTTTTAACCAGGCTTTGGATGTGGACGAGATCGCTCTCCCAGGCTAAGCCTGCTGGGTCCATGATGTGGCTGGTTCGTGCTGTCACGGCTTGCGGAAGCCAGCCTTGTGGTGTGGGGGAAGGATGGACCCAAAATGAGGGCACTCGTGGAATGCAGGTGAGTAGCTTATTGATAGTGAACAAAATACAAATGAGAGCGAGGACAGAACTTAGACCTAAACTAAAGTGGGGACAACTAATCACAAACCTGGAATCATACATGCAGGGGGAAGACGGGATGAGACGCAGAGAGCGACGTGGGAGAGACAACACCATTCAATGCAGACAAACCAGCAAAGGGCAACGGCAAACACAGGGATTAAATACTTATTTTAATACTTATTGGGAGACTTCAATGCTCACGTGGGCAATGACAGCGAGACCTGGAGGGGCGTGATTGGGAGGAACGGCCTCCCGGATCTGAACCCGAGTGGTGCTTTGTTATTGGACTTCTGTGCAAATCACAGTTTGGCCATAACGAACACCATGTTCGAACATAAGAGTGTCCATAAGTGCACGTGGCACCAGGACACTCTAGGCCGCAGGTCGATGATCGATTTTGTAATCGTATCATCAGACCTAAGGCCATATGTTCTGGACACTCGGGTAAAGAGAGGGGCTGAGCTGTCAACTGATCACCACCTGGTGGTGAGTTGGATCAGGTGGAGGGGGAGGACGCTGGACAGACCCGGTGCACCTAAA
>VURO01022547.1:16206-55183 GCA_015108175.1 Pelvicachromis taeniatus
CAAACAACATCACAACAAAAACAAAAAAAAACTAAACACAAAATAAAAAAAAAACCAAAAAAAAACAAAAAATATAAGAAAAAACAATAAAACAAAAAAAACAAACCAAAAAACACAGCAACTTCATCAGAGTGGGGTTTACAGTCTGCACAGCAACAAATGTTTGCTTTCAACTGCTGAACGAATAAAATGAATATAAATACAATATAAACGAATGATATATTCTGCCTCCAATCAATCCGATAACACACATATGCGATTGATTTTCAGTGTGGGAGCTGGTCGTTAACATTTTCACTGGTGTGGGCGAGTTAACAGCTTTGGTTTTGTGTACATATGTGTGAGAGTGTCGATCAGTCCAGGCCGGTCACTGGGCTAAATAACAGTAATGTGACGGCAGCACGCGGTAATAACGGGTAATTTGATCACTCTGCAGATGTGTGCAGGCAGTGGAGGGAGTGTCAGGCAGGAAAGGAGGGAGGGTGTGCAGGTGATGGAGAAATGAAGTCCCCTCCCCTGGTTTAAAATGTTGCCACGAGCAGAAGTGCTGCAGACGTGGAGGATCCAATATCCTCGAGAGAAGCAGCACAGGTCAGCAGAACGCTTCAGCAGCAGAGGGATGTGCAATTAAGCAGCACAGCAGCAAACCCTGCAGATTCATTCATAGTAAAGCCGTCTACTATCTGCTTTAGACAGTTTTAAAACCATTGAGCAGAGTTCAGCCATGGATGCTGTCTTTAAAAACATCAAAAGGAAAATAATGTTGTAAAAAATGAAATTATCACCACTAAAATGACCATGTCCACCAGTTACAGTGTACATCCGTATCTGTCTAGACTTGATATTTGACCAGCCACCCATCCATCATCATGATCACCAGGTCACTGGGGTGGCACGTTCCAGGAATCCCTCTCCCAGTCCTCCAGTTCTTCTTAGGGGGACACCAAGAGTCTTCCAGGACAGCCAGGAGACACAATTTCTGCAGAATGTCCTGGATCTGACCCAGAATCTCCTCCTGCTGCTTACCAGAAGCATGTGTTCTGGATGGGTCCAGGAGGCATGCAAGTTAGATGCCTGAACCGCCTCAGCTGGCTCTGACTCTGATCCCTTCCTGAATGACTGAGTTGGCCAGACACTTCGAGGATGCTCACATCCAGTGCTTTTATCCACAATTACGTTGAATTTGAATTAAATTCATACAATTTTATATCTCTCCAAACCAAAACAACAGTCACCTCAAGCTGCTTTATACTGTGAAGTAAAGACCCTACAATAATACAGAGAACACCCCAAAAATCAGAATATCCTCTATGAGCAAGTACTTGGCAACAGTGGGAAGGAAAAACTCCCTTTTAACAGGAGGGGAAGCCAAGTACAAGTGAAAACTGTGCCAAATTTGAAGAGGTTCCCTCCAAAGATGGGGTGCCCGAGACCTTAGCGCCATCTCAGCCTGGCATATAGCCCCTCCAGCTTCAACCGGTGCAGAGGTATTATAAACAGCCCACTGCATTAAAATACCAGTCTGCAGACTGCTGAAGTGAGTGCACCATGTCATTTTCCAATATCTACCACTTATACTGGATGCACAGCAAATACAGAAGGAGCCAACACGTGGGAAGACAGGTGAGAGCTGCTGGTGCGTCAGATGTTTCAGAAAACATATACATGAGGATCTGATACACGTCAATGTTGGGCCAGAGCAGCAACATTTAAAGGTTTCAGCAACAGTTTAAACTACAAACGTGGCACCCTCTACCCTCTCTGAGATCTCAGAGGCTTTCAAGCAGACAGTCTTAACTCTGAGGCTTTGACCTGGGATTAGATCCACCATATGTTCACCTCTGCTAGTAATCAGCACTGAGCAAACAGAGCTGCACTGCATAGAGCTAATCAAACACAGTCACAGAGGACTGTGGGCTGATTCAGTGATACCAAGCACAATCCAGGGGTCACAAGGTCGGGTTTGTTTAGGCAAGGTTTGTGCCCCAATGAGCTCAGCTGAAGTTATTTGATTACACTTTTAAAAACTGATTACAAAGCAGCAGGATGTGGCAAATGTGGTTTAAGGCAATCTGGCACACAGAGACACAGTTACGGAACTGAAGCTGCTGTTTCCACCACTTTAGTTTAGTGAGATTATTAAACCTAATGCAGAAGCGACTTACTTATTATTCAATCATTGCCAAAAACTGCAGTTCCTCTTAAGTCCACATGAGGCCGGCTCCCGAAGTGAGTCAATCCCCAAAGACACCCATGTTTAAAAGACCAAATATTACAGCCGACATAAACATGTTTACAGCATGTTATAAGAATCGCTTTCGGTCTTTCAGGTCAGCTTCCCTGCTCATAACATTTCTGCCGGGTGCTGAATTGTTTTACATTTCTCTAAAGTTTAAACTTCTGTATACTTAAGTGCGTGGCTGCTGTCTCGTTCAGTGTGGGGATGCAATAGACAAAGAGAGTAGCAGCAGTGTAGCTAATTAATCACACTAATACTAATACTACTTAATGTAAATGAAAGTGTCAGGACTATTAAATAAGTGGACACCAAGTTAAAACGCTCTTGGTGGGAGGGAAGGATACAGCTTTATACGTGGAGGTAATGTCAGCTGTTCAGATTTTAAAATGTAGTTTTAAGCCAATATTAGCATCTGAAATTATTATAACAATAAATGATGAAGGATCCTTACTATTCAAGCTAGCTGGCCAGCATTTGCATGAGCAGGTACGTTTCCAGCGACGGCCCAAATGTGTATCTTCATGTTTTGGATTTATCAAAGGGTGCCAATAAACTACATGTGTGGCACTTGATGTGAACACAAAGATATTAAAACCCTCAAATACTGACTAAGAAAGACATTTTTAAACCTAATGTGATTCCACTAACCTACAATAAAATTAACAGTTGCTTTAAGGCCCAATTATCTCATATACATAAATACATGTCTTTTATATGAGGCTCACAAAATCAAATAAAACCTACATTTATTATTGTGCCACTTTAGAAAAGCATATGTGAGCACATCTCCTTCCATTTAAGACTTTTAAAAGTTTGCATAGACACCTTGATAGCAAGCAAATGAGAGAAGGAAGTCCAATATTCACACACCTCCAGTTTGCTTTTATATGTTTTTTTTAATATGCTTAACTGATTTCAACAGCTACTTGCTAACTGTGTCTGTGTGCCGTCTGGAGCCGAGTACATGCAGTGCTGGGTTCATCAGAGCTGAAATAACAAGTTGTGCAGTATGGGACTTTTCAACTCTCACAGCTGAAAATGAGATACTTTTATTCTAAACTGCTCTGACTTTCCAAATGTAATAAAAACTGCACTCAAAAGCACTCAAACCACCATGCCAGCCAATAAACAAGACCTCTTTTGTTCTCTGTTATAAACTCAGCAGGCCAGCAGCCATGAAGGATGTGTAACTGCCGTTATGATGTGTTAAAGAGTAACTGTGCAGCCTCACAGTGGTTAGGCGTCTCTGAAGTGAATTAAAAACCTACTGACATGAAAACAATCCAAACTAACACTGCAGAGAACAGGCTGTTGGTGGCATGCCGAGTCCACAATGAGCCGTCTCGGCCTTCATAATGCCGCACTGCCAACACTGGTGTGTTTGCTGGACATCAGGTTAGCTGCGTCCGAGAAGCCAATGTCGTTTTCTTCACACGCACACACACAGGCCAGAGGGCAGCTCAGCATCTGCTGCTGTGTTGTGTTTTGCTGCTCTGAAGCTGGGCTCCAAAAAAAAAAGCGTGGAGGGCTGAGCCAGCAGGGATCAGTGGCCAATAAAGACGAACAACAGCAGCTCGATGCCAAGGCCTGGACAGCAGTGAGGGAATATAGAAAACCTGCGTGTAGGTGAGCTGCCTGGTGTGCCAAGTAAGTCGAAAGCAGCTCTGCTGTGTTCAGAACTCCCCATCAAAATTCAGCTGACATGTAAATAAGCCAACATCAAAACAGGTGACAGGTGAAGTGAAGAAACTTTAAGTGCAAAAAAATCCTCTGGGGCTGTGAAACTGCAGTTCCTTTAAAGGCCACTTAAGGCTGTCTCCACAATCAAGTCAATCCCTGTAGACCCCCCCGTGTTAAAATATACATTAAATAACGCAATTAAACCGTTATAGGCTTTTATGTGAAATTTACTGTGAGCTGTAGCTGACTGGTGCTTCTTGGTTTGTGCCGTTTGTGTCTCTTAGAGCACTGTAACAGCTGATTCGCGAGGGGTAACCTGTCCAAGAAGTCTGTGGTTCAGTTTTAGAGGCCTATATTGTTATCTGAATCTCTGCAATGCATCTGTACAGTTTATGATCTAGCTACACCATACATACACCTATCTATGATCTAAATCTGTGATGATCTTTGTTACTTAATGTTTCTTAAGCGCACCCCTCATTGAAAATGTCACTCCCCGATGGCTGCATCTTGTCACAACACAAAACTGCTCAGCTGGAACGTGACACAAAGCTC
This sequence comes from Pelvicachromis taeniatus, assembly GCA_015108175.1. Lineage (NCBI taxonomy): Eukaryota > Metazoa > Chordata > Actinopteri > Cichliformes > Cichlidae > Pelvicachromis > Pelvicachromis taeniatus. Next base: position 20,681 of record VURO01022547.1, read on the forward strand.
AAGGTATTGAGCAAAGCCTTTGAAACTTCCCAGATCCTAGTCCAACTGAGCATCCTCAGCTTCCAAAGACACTCCATCTGAAATCATCACAGTACAAACTCTAAGGTCCTGGTCCATTCCCAGGTGGGTACACAATATTACTCAGGTGGTTTTATTAGTGTGGCAGATTGGCGAACTTGTCTTCCTTCCATGTTAAATGAAAGGATAGAGAAAAGAGAGCTTGGCTCTCTCCAAAGATAATAAAAGACACTTACCAGCACCTATGAGACAACAACATCTTGTTTTCACACTGTGCTTTTGCACGGATTAAAAAGGGAGACATAATATGATAATTAATAAACTTTATAGGCACCGTTTAGCAGACCCTTTGGATGGAGTCAGGCTAGCTGCTGCCAGTCTCTATGCTAAACTAATCTAAGTGACCGCTGGCATAGCTTTACTTTTACAGAGAGAAAGAGAGAGATTGATCTGCTTACTGAACCCTCAGTAAAAACGGAGCGGGAATACATTACAATACAAGTGAAAATCAACAAATTGGTGAACAGAAGAAAAAAAAATCTGAAAGTTATTAGTTTTTTTAAATGGTGGTAAATTTAACATCCTGAGATTAATTGGTTTAATAAGATGGATTAATTGTGGGATCATTTAACAATAAACAAGTGATAATTGTCATGAAACCATCACTATAATCATGTTTCTGTTGACCTTCAGTTTTACTGTACAATACTCTGACTATTTAAGATGCAATACTTCAATAAAAAGTCATAGAACTTCGACCAATACTCAAGGAGGATAAAAGGAGGTAACTTAAATACAGCCTTCCAATGTAGTCCGACTCTTTTGTCTCGGCTACCTGTTTGTACGACCACACCCACACTGCGGGAGAAACACGGCAAGGGTCGGCTTTAAAACTGCAAAAACATGGAGACGTGCTGCATGTGGCTGAGCACAGGCCCGCTAAAGGCTCCGCTGCTGCGTTAGAGAGTTTCAGTCGGACAAAACCTTCTCGAGATTGGGGAGTCACCTGACGCCATGCAGACTGGCAAATACACTGCCCTTTCAACAGGAAAGCACACACTACACTCACACAATGTTTTCAATTGTTTCTGAAGAGGCACTGCAGATGCTGTTAGAGGTAGAAAAGACGAAGAAGAAGAACTAATTTGTGCTTGTTGACCCCACGCTTTTCCATTTCCTGTCTCTGAGACACACATCTAACAGCAGCCTCCAACTCAGTACCCAGCAGCATATTTATTTATTTATTTGGTCCAATATGGAGATTATAGTTAGACTGAGAAAAATATAATAACCTTTGCTACAGGATGTGGGTGGTATACTGCCCTGGACATTTACTGACAACGTGACAGCGGAGAACAAGGTGATTCTGTTTTGACCGCCGCCGATGTTGTTTTAGTCATCATTTAGCCTAACACGACATCTGCAAGATGAACCACAATTACCAAATCGCTGGTTTTGTTCATGAGTGAGGCAAGAGTCGACCATGAGACTGACAGATGTTGTGGTGAAGAGATGGCTTATTTGCCAGTCAATCTACCCTCACCTACGGTCATGAGCTCAGGTAGTGACTGAAAGAATGAGGTCACGAATACAAGCAAAGGAAAACAGTTTGGTTTAAAGGGTGGCTGGGCTTTCCCTTATAGGGTGAGGAGTTCGATCATTCAAGAGGGACTCGGAGTAGAGCCACTGCTCCTCCACAGCTGAGGTGGTTTGGGGATCTGGCTAGCATACCTCTTGTACACCTCCTTGGCAAGGCATTTCGGGCATGTCCTACCAGAAGAAGGCCCTGAGGTAGACCCAGGAAACCTCATCATGCAGAGACCACCAACCCTCCCATTATTAGACAACTTGCTGCACCTCCTGAGCCACAGTCACCCAGTAGTTTTGCTAGATGAATTTTGCATGATTGCAGAGTATAAGAACAAAGTGGAGCCGGAAAAGGAATAAGAGGTTCCCTTCAAAGCAGCTGTAGACACAGCAGCAGTTAGAACTCTGTAACGAGAGTAAAAACTGGTTTTGGTGCTCTTTTTGTTGCACTAGAAGCAAAGGTTGTGAAAGAAATGAGGGGAAAATACAGACAACTATGATTAGAAGGGTACCTCACATGCAGAAGGTCTCTAAAATGCCACACAGTGCCGCAGCTTTGTAGAAAGCCAGCATGAGGTTTTGTGTAAAAGGTCAAGTGTTGACAATGGTTTACAACAGGGCAGCGTTAAGATTAATCAGACCTTGCGTCTGGTGCAGCAATGAACTTCTTCCCTGCTGAATAGTCCGCGAGCAAGAAATTGAAACCTTATCGGCTGGGCAGGTGATGCTTCCCTCAGAGTTCGGGTTGCTCTGAAAGTTTTATGAGGGTCAGTGAGCTGGTGGGTTAGGATTTACAGCTAAAGACTTTAAAGACCAAACCCGTCTAGCTTGACTAACTATACTCACATTCTGTGGAATTTGACTGTTTAATCTTATCCATTTCATCTCTGTGTGTTCACTGCAGAGGCTGCGACATGTCGTGTGTGATGTTAAATTAGCTGCAAGCTTTTGTAGTCCTTGTTATCAGCTTCTCAAGCTAAAAAAAAAAAAATCTCCTAGCTTAAAATTCCTCTACTTTGCGTCACAAAATCTGTTTTCTGAGGGGAAGTCCTCACATAACACCGCCCACCTCAGGCTACAAGATAAGATATTCTTTTATTCTCCCTGAGTTGGGAAATTCCTTAAGTTAAACACAATAGACATATAACAAAAAGGTTAAATAAGCAGAATGGTATGAAGCTCAATAAAAGACAATATTACCAAACTGATACCTTAAAAAGGTAAAAACTAATATGAAATAAAAGTATCAAAATACTAACCACATTACGGCCCAAACCGGATGATGTATGGCATCAGTTTGGGTCAGATCCTTTTGTGCTATAGAGTTTTTTCTGGCAGCTTCTGGCCTCACAACGTCGTGGCAGAAAGACGAGCAAGTTAAGACTCTTTTTGATTCTCCGCTTGCTTCTGTGTGGTTCACCAATATAAGCACAGAGCGCTCTGAGAGCTGTGAGAGTTTATTTTATCCTACTGCTCAGCTGTGTATAGACTAGTGTTTAAAGAGGACTCTGTGACAGGTGTGTAGGTTTGGGGAACACTGCAGCGAGTCAATCTGGTTGTTAAGCATGATGTAATTAGCTTTTTCCTAGTCCGAACGCTCCCTTGGTTCCAAAAACCAAACAAATATTGAGACACCACCAATAGTTAATCAGCTCCAATAAAACACTGATCGTGTGGCTGTTCACCTAGCATATCGTCTAGGTATCCCCGAAACAGAAGATCCACGAGGTTCTGTGGGATGAACTCCTGACTGAAGTATTCCTGAATAAATTTAAATCTGCTCCGACAGAAAACATTTGGAAGGTTTTCGTGAAGTTGGGCGCACAAGAGAGGTGAATGAAAAACAGAGTGGAGGCAGGGTGGAGTGGGTGGACGTGAGATTGTGGCACTGACAAAAAACAGGAGGCCGAGATGAAGATGCTAAGGTTTTCATTGGAAGTAATGAAGATGAACAGCTTAGGTCGAGCGGTTTGGAGACAAAGTTAGAGAGGCAAGACTATGATGGTTTGGGCATGTGCAGAGGAGGGGTAGTGGATATACCTGACAAAGGACGCTAAAGAATAACACTTTCAGAGAGGGATGGATGTAGTGAAGGGTGCTAGGGACAGTAGGGATAGGGTGAGATGGACACAGATGATCTGCTATGGTGAGCACTAATTGGGAACATGCAAAGAAGAACAAGAAGTGATGCTGGGCTAATTGACTTGTTGTGATTTGCTGCCTGGCTAGATTAGTACAAGAAATGTAAGTTATTCTCAGAAAAGTTTATGCTGAGGGTCTTCGGTGGACAGAGATAAATTCATCATACGGCAGAAAGAAAACACTGAAAACAGACCAAACTTCAGCCAAAAGAAGGTCTGAGACAATCCATCCACAGCATTGGGTTAGTCCTTAATATGTTGCAGCATGGCTTGGATTACTCTCTATGAAATAGTCCTGATCGGAGGCCTCATGTCCACACTGAAATCTTATTCTCTCACTGAGAGTGACTCTCTATAATCAAGAACTATGACAGCAATAGTGCAGTGCAGTCATGCAATGGCACAAAAAGCAAGACCAGAGTTTTCTCTGTTTGGTCTAACTCTTAGATGGAAATGGTGATCTATATGCTGTATATCTATATGATGATCTATTAGAAACTATGGCAATGGGAAAGGTGTGCCCATCCACGAAAGGTAAGTAAACCAAGCTCGATTTTTGTGCTCATGCAAACTGGAACACACAGCTTGTCTTCTCGTACCAAAACTCCCTCAGCCTTCAATTTAGAGGGTCATTAAATATCTCCTAAACATGCAAGTGCTAACAGAATGAAAAAGTGTTGTTAGGTGAGGTGCAACAAACAGACAGCATCAAGACAAATTAAAAGTTTGTGAAATTCTACAGTGTGCATTTAGTGTGCATACTGTTACTTTATAAGAATTAGTGGTAGTACGTAGAAGAAACAGAGAGTGTGAGTTGCCATGCCCAGGAATGTTGCTTCTACCTCTCTGACGTCTATCTCTGTTTGACATCAGACTTGGGATCCCAGAAAAGCAACTCAGCAGCAGCAGCAGCAGCAGCAGGGCAGTGGTGACAACGGCTCAAAATAAAAGCTGATAAAGCGCATAGTCTGACCCTGACACATCCTGACATGCTGCTCATCTCAAAGGCAGCCAGACGCTGAGCACTGGAAATGCAGCTCTGCAGGGGACAAACAAGCTTAATCACAGGTTTAAGGTGAAGATGACAACTGTGATAATGAGGAAGAAATCTTTAGTTGATTTTTGTCTCGGTTCAGGGTTCTTTTATTCAGTATCCAGGTGGACAACACCTCCCAGATTTTGGATGTAAACACTGTGCTTTAGCCACGCTTGTGCACAGCACAACAAATGCCTTGTGTTTTGAAATTGTAAAGCTCCCGACCGAGTTAAGCCGCATTATCCTGAAGCGGGACAGGAGGGATAGAAAAGCACACCACTGTCGAGTGTGCAACATTCAGCGATTCCATCTCCTCCTATTGTTTTCAAAGTAAAACTACTTTTTTTCCCCTTTAGTAATGCGAAAGTAACGCGGCATCTAGTTTACATACCTGACCGTGTATGAAAAACACCTTAAGAAATTTCCCCTTAAACAGTTTTTCAGTTACGACACCAGAATCAGGAGATTTTGTGAAGTACAGCTGTATAGCAAAGTTACACACGATTTCCACAGTGCTTATTTACTGGGTTTTCAGCATGAATAATACTTTTGTTAATAATAAAAAAAAAAGTGATCACTGCATCCCTATGTGTGAATATACGTTATGTTAATCGTTTTACTGGCACGTCTCTCGCTTTTAATTTGAAAACTATTCGCTTCCTTCCGATTTTAGCATATTTCTAGCTGAACTGACGAACCTCGTTTCAACATAACTGTCCCCTCCTCTCCTTTCCTCTCCCCTGAAAGGCATGAATATCACACACAGTGGCCAACTTTGGAATTCACATTCCCAAAGCATACATCCACATATTTTACAGGTTCACGATCTAAATCGGTGAAAATTTTTACAGCTTTGAAGGCGACTTGACCCAGGGGGGATTCGTCAAAATGAGTGACAGTTCGCCACGGCCAATTAGAAGCCTGAGAGCTCGCATGGACAGCCAATGAAAAGCCGTGATTGGTGCTTAGTCTATATTGATTCCGTTGCGGGAGGTAATGTAGCAACAATCCGCTGAACTCCAACCGGAATTAAAGCGATTTTAACATACAAATAAAAAAAAAAAAGATCGAAACCCCAACGAAGTTAATTAAATTATAAATAATAATAGCAGCTCAAAGCATCGCGGCTAAGAATAGTTTTAGGCATTCATATCCAAAACTATTCTTAGCCGCGATGCCAGGAAACGTCTTCAAAACAACCGTGATTGTATGACAAACGAGATGAAACAGGAAACGTAAATATAAATCACATTCAGTGACAGTTACTTTTAATCGCACAACCCCCGCCCCCTTTAAGCGATAGTTTTATTTTGTAGGATGATACCGGAAGTTGCCTTCTGCTACTCTGCTAGCTCAACACCGGGGGGGTTTGGCTAGGTAGGCCTCGGTGAATACAAATAAGCACAAAGTTTACCACAATAAAACACAATGAACCAATCCCTCTAAATGCAGAACAATTCACACAGGCGTCGGGAGAAGTCCAGAAAAGCCCCGGCGCCATGCTCCATTTCACTCCGAAACGCCACCGTTTGCGGGCTGGCGTCATTCAGCCCCGCGGTATCGCTACCGTGTCCACTGACAGATGCCTTTCAGGAGCTGCTCGACAACTTCCCAACCGCTCCAACATTAATGCCCGCCGCAAAACTAACTCCCCAAAGGCTCACCTTGCTCTCAGCTCGACGGCTCCTTAACGGTCACAAACCTCAGGGCAAAGTGGAGCAGAAAGCGTCCATGGTCCCGTACCAGGAAGTCCAGGGCACTTCTCAAACTCCGTGTGTGGGAAGCCGTACAGGATCCCAGCCAGGTAGCAGCAATGCGCCGCCCGCCGGGCTGATCTGATCTCACCGGCTGGATGCTGCAGCTGCAGCTGGGGCCGAGCCCAGCCTGCAGGACTGCCCTCACACAAACATGAGCCGCAGGGCTCAGTCGGTCCTGCTTCCTACCGAGTCCAGGAAAATCGTGGAAAAACTGTGGGCTCTGATCTGAGTCCGAATCAGAATGTCATACATGTTTTAATAATCACAACAATCGATCAAATAATCAATCACAAGACCGCTTGCAACTTCCATATCAGATTTTTAAATAGTTTTTAATTTATCCATAATTTTTTTCTCCTAGAATATTTATTGGGGTTTAATGTTTGCTATTGCCTAGGTTAAAAAAAAAAAAAAAAATCAGCCACGCGTTTCCTATATGGTAGTCCACATCCCACCAAAGACAGTTCAAAATTTGCATCGAGAAAATAAAATCTAATTTAAAGAAATAATAATAAGAATAATAAAGAAATACTGCAGGGTTTTTATCAGTGGTTTTATTTTTTATTTTATTTCATTGATCACACACTTGCGAAATTCGCATGTTTCAGTAGCAAACTGAAACATTTTTCTGGAAGAAAAAGTGAATTTGAGATATGTTAGAAAAATTAATTAATTAAAAAAATGTGTACTGAAAAAAGGGAAAAATTCTATTCAAGATTAATTTGTACTGTTTACAAATGGTTGCTACATACACTCAGAGATTTGTTCTGTGTGCGAGGAGTGTCGTGGGAGTGATGTATACACATGTAGTGTGTCTATTGTATGTGGGTATTGTGAAGGGTGAGAAGAGGCACTGCTTGGGAGCCTTACAACAGTTTTGTATTGAATGAACTATTTTGCAAGGTGGTGAAGCAAATGTTTATTTAAGTAAAAGGCACAATCCCACTTAATCCTTGGCTATTTTAGCAACTAAATTGGCCAAGTCCAGTCATTTGTGACTACTTTCTGTTCTTTAATGACCCTATTTATATTTATTCCTTGACTGTTTTTTTTTAATCTGCCATAGATATTCACATAAAGTGTTTTAATATTAATAAATATGGTTCTCTGCGTTCAAAAACGAGCCTCATCTCCCTCACTGTAGTAGTTCAGTAGAACCAGGCTCAAGGAGGGGCAGCCCTCTGTATAACCCTCTAATGATGGAGCTGGAGATTAGTTTAATAACTGATGCCGCACTGAGTATCGTTATCTGATACAGCATCACATATTCTTGGATTTCAGTTTTAAAATCCACCAAAACGGAAGTAACTGAAGCTTTAAAACAAATGGTAAGGGGTACAAAATACAGTGTTTCCATGTAAAACATAGACAATAATGTACATGTGTAAGAAAAAGTAGATTAAGACTGCACTCTGTTACATTCACCACTGGTCCGATCAAACTCTCATCCATTTGGGATTGTAGTCTCGTTCAGTGGTATTTTTTTTAGGGCTCCGTGGAGGGTGGATTATATTTTGGAGGGGACGGTCTCACCCCCTAAGCGTTGGAAGGGGGTTCATACAGCACGTTCATATTAATCAGTGATAGTATGTTCATCTCAGATGAGCATTGTTACGCTGAGCTTAAATGTAAATGTGGTGCTTTTTTAATTCAAGTTAATCCAAGTAAAAGGTGTTCAATATTCACGTGTTCATTGCATGTGGAAAAAACAAAAATGTTCGATGTAATCTGTCTTTGAAGTGGGCCGGACCAGTGAAACTCCCCTTTCTGTCTGTGTGAAGAAGTTTAACTGCACACTTACTCCCTGAGATGTCTCAATATGAGAAAAAGAAGCGCAATTTCAACTGTACAGTCTCAGTTTTCTTGAGTTTATAAAGAAATGCTGTAGTCTATGAAAGAAGCCTTCCAGTGGGCCAGTTTTGGAGTCTTTGCGGGCCAATTCTAGCCCCCGGGCCTTATGCTTGAAACCCCTGTCCTAGAGGCTTTTGGATGAACTTCTTCCATCACACACTTTAATCTGCTGCTGCCGCTTCTACAGGATTCATTTGTATTCCCGTCTCGGCTTCATCGACAAACAGGACTCGTTCTGATGAAGAGTGTGTCGAGTGTCCACACGCTTCACGCGGTGTGGAAACATTTCCCTCGTCTGGCTTCACTGAGGAATCCATTACCGCCGCTGTTTACACAACAACAACAACAACAACGCGGGCATTTGCTGATAAAATAACAGATTACATAATGATAAGGCATTAGCGGTTGCCCTCTTTAGATACATCTGCTCTCCAGTGGCATAAACAGCACACGTTCTAGACTAGTTGCTTTGCAGGTGACATAACGATCACATAAGTGCAATATTGTAATATATTTGTAAGATTTCTGATCCAAATCATTTAAAAGATCATAATATTTTTTAGACATTTTTTAATCTAAGCACACTGGACTTCATGGAAAAAAAGAAAATATAGGATAATAAAAGGCCCTTAATGTACCTCCAATAGTTTGGGAGAACGGGAAGGAAAAAGGAGTAAAATTGCGTTTTTGATACTATTAAAAGCATAGCCTGCAGATGAGCTTGAATGCAAAGGAAATGTTTTTATATCTTCTTGTTTTTGTCTGAAAATTTATATTTCATTGATGTTGGACATGAATAAAAGAGGAGAGATGAAGAAAAGAAGAGGAGTTGGAGGAAAAAGAGAACTGTCATGATCTTTAAAAGAGCTGCTCCTGGCCTATTTTTATGCAAAAGAAACTAAAAGAAAAAAACCTGTCCTAATTTTGGACAGCCTGCTGATAATGTGCAACCTACTGTGGTGAAAACAAAAAGAGATGAGAGATGATCATAACGGTCCTTTTAGTGTCAGATTTTCTCTTCAAAATGCTTTTGAAAGTATTAAATTTGCCTTTTTTCTGAATGTGCACAGTCAATGTAACTGGGACAGGACAGAAAATGACTGAACAAAAAGATGTGGAGTGACGGTGAGATTAAAAAACCCTGAGAGTGCTTCCTAAAGCAGGTGGATATGTCACTTTGATGCACTAGAAAGCAAAGGGCCATTGGAGGGTTACTCATTGGAGATTTCTGTTCACAAAGTTCACTACGCTTTACACTGGGACAGGACAGGAAAGGGAACTGGTGCTTTCAGTGCCAGAAGTGTCTTTAAAAACATCTTTAAGATTTTTAAATCTGTGCACATCCTGCAGATTTCCTCTCCGACACAAAGCTACGGAGTGGTGTTCTGAGCGCGCTCAGCGGCGTGCAGCTTAGTTCAGCCAGGATCTATCTGCTATTTTTGTGTTTCACTGCTGTTACAGCAGGCGCCGAGGCCCTGGAGGAGCCTTAAACACACACCCAGAGTGTATAATGAGACCTGGGTACAGGGGCTGCACTATTTACTTTCAACAGCATACTGTTTATAGAGAGGAGCTGTTTAACCCCCGCTAGCAGACCATGTTATTGACTGCAGAGCGCTGACTGGTGACCGGGACTACACCTGATGCCTTTAAATGTAATGTGCCGCCATCATTTGGTAACAGAACAGGACAGTGTCGACCGTGTCATCAGAAGTCTCACAGTGGAACCAAGAAGTCAACATTTATATTCTTTCACCTGTTCCAGGTCAGGTTGTGGTGTTGTGAATTCTGCTTAAAAGGACTATTAAAGGGTAGCGCAGTTAGCCAGTTTTCACTAACCCATAAACAGATATGGCACATTGTCTGAATATAAGGAAATTGTTAGTTAGTCAGACTGCTGACTGAGTCAGAAAAAGTCATCAGACCAGGTGGTTCCTCGAGAGAGGAGAGCTGTGCTTGAATAAATTCCTACAAACGTCAATGAACTGAAGCAACATTTTAAAGAAGAGGCCAAAAATTTTAAACAACAATGTGAGACACTGAGAAAATCACATAGAAAGAGATTTCCTCGTTATATAATAAGATATAGCTCATGGGTACAAGTTACTTTTTTACACAATTGTATGTTAATTCTGCTTTATACTTTCTCCCATTCTGAAAGGATTAAACTGAAAGGATTAAATCGCTTCTTTGGTCAAAAAAAAAAGAAACTTTTTCCCATGAAATTTTTCTGCATTGTTGTGCTAAACTTTTATATAGAAACACCAGATACTGGACCTATTTACATTAAAAGGTACTTTAGAAGATACTGTTGTCTTTCTAGACTCTATCCAGTCCCTTTTGTTAGCCTTTGGTGAACAACAATCACATTCTAGACTCATCTCAGTGATTATCAAAGGAAACAAGACTCTTCTGACCACATTTTGTAGCTCCATTGAGGCAAAGGGTCTGAATACCTTTATAAATGAGTGCTATCAGACAGCAAAGTTCAGTAAAGTGATGTGAAGGATCTTTCAGAGATTAGCTGTTAGGCCTTCACAGCACCCCAGAAGTCCTTAAGAGGTACACAAATAAAGAGAACGGAGAGAACAAACATCTCTAATTTAATGCTTAGGTGTTCTTAGGTTGCGTATTGACGTTTCTCAACAATGTCAGATTCAATCCCAGTTACCCATTGATTTATTCATTTGCTGCACGTTGTGCTCATTTATTGGAGATGTCCTTCATTTGTCAAGGACGCACTTTCCGGTGAATCAGAGACGAAATCTGTGGAGAGCAAACTGGGAAACACACAAACAAGCAGCCAATTTTAAGTGGGTGTGTGGTCCGAGCAATCGATACACCTCAGTCTGTTCAGTGACAGGAAACAGCGTCACAGTCAGGAGGTAATCACGTATGTGTTTTATAGTCCGGCCTGATGGTCCTGCAGACCTGTGCCGTAACTGCCTATTTGCTATCCTAACGTGTCACATGACCATGTTAAAGGGGCAACGAGAGGGACTTGATTCGGGCTTGGCCCTGCCGCGAGTGTTGATTTCACGGCCTATTAAGCCCCCGATTGTGTCACGGCTGTCTGCAGCGAATTCTACATCAGTTCCACCTACGAGTGCCCAACACAAACACAACAAAACACTTCTTCATCAGGAGTCCACTTAAAGTAAGCCGAGGGATCAAACGTGCTGGAAACAGGTTGGCGTGTCATTTTAAATGTGCTCAAAGCATAAAAGCCATAAAAAGCATGCCCAAAGAGTTGCTGAGGATATTTATTTTAAACACGCCTCCTCTCTAAGTGTTCCAGCATCTCAGGAACATTTACACGCACAAAATGTTATCCTTTATAACCCCGGGGTGAAGGATGGTGGCCCACATGTGAGTTTTATTCCCATTATGTGTGCTGTTATGAGCTTTTCCTTTCTTCCATTGTGTGTCACTTCATGCCATGTGTGCATTAATGTTGTGTAACATAAGAGGATTTGTACAGTAAGTCTGCATTTCTTGGCAGTCATGGAAGTCCATCCTACACAAAACATGGGGAAAATGAGTGAAGCTGGTGGGCTAGCAGCCCATACAGGCATGCTGGAGACCACCTGGTAGTACATACCTGCCAGGGAAGGTCATACCCAACCCCCTCTATCTTTTATAGGATTTTTTAAATTAACTCGCCTATAATTATCTTTTGACTCAGTTATCTGAGTCAAAAGATGATGTATTTTGCGATTGCATTGTGCAGGATATTGTGCTTCCACCTGGAACGAAATATGTTCTACAAATAGTTTTTTTTATGTTTGCTCACTGGTAGTAACTCTAAAGTAATAAAGTAGCAGCTGGTAAGACAACATCACCTCTTGTTGTCTTTTGTTTTCTTATAATTCTCTTTCAGCCTCTTCATTGTTGCTCTGCATTGCTTCGCTGTGTGGTGGATGAGGGAGAGAGCACGTGAAGTTCCTTTAGTTTAAGTAGTTTTAAGAACTAGTGATCCATCACCATTAACTGGATCCTTAATCACACACATATTAGTAGTCTGCTGGCTCCACATTAGTCATTGTCAGCATGTATTAGATACCATTTTACAACTATTAGGCCATTAATTAAGAGTTTTCCACCAATAATCTCTCAATCACTGATTATTGACAGTGAGTAAGGAAGCTGTTGTAGATTAAAGATCCTAATATACTTTGTTCAGGGCTATATATGTTGGTAGTATGAAACTAAAGAAAACACATATTATTTAGACAGAAAAACTGAAAGTCTCTTCTAATCTGATGAAATGTTATTAGTGTCCAAGTAACTTTTCCCTGCTCTAAACTGAGGTTTGCTGATGACTAATTCACAGGACGCTGCCGTGCATTAACCCACGCAAGTTAACCAACTGAAGATCTACTGAAATCCACAGGCTTTATTCTCATTTAGCAGAAGACTACTATAGACCTCAAGAGATCTTTATTAGAACAGAGATGTTTAAATAAATCTAATAAGAGGCAAAATGTTTCTGAAATCACAGGAGTAAAAAACTCACAGTAGCTCTCTCTCACGTCAGGATGAGCGAGGCAGGTTTATAAATGCAGACACTGAGCTGAGTGTGCCTGTGTCTGTACAGGGGAAAGTGGGGAAAGGGTAGATCCTTGAAGCTGTCATTCACTTTATTACATATATAAACTATATGCCATATTTGTGATTTATTTTTTAATTTTGTTATACAGACTGTCACTTCCTGTTCTGTTTCCTGTTAAAAGTGAGTTCTTTTTTCCCACTTTCACTAAGTGTTGCTCATAGAGGATCATCTGATTGTCAGCGTTCTCTAGCCCTTCACCTTGCAATATAAAGCATCTTGAGATGACTGTTGCTGTGAACTAGTGCTATATAAATAACATAAATGTGAACCAAGATAACTAAAGGCTTGAACTGATAAGAAAGAACGTTATGTTTCTTACCAGCTGGGTAACACCTATGGGATAGATGCTTGTTTCATCTAACAGGGCTTAATATGCTGCCAGTTTAAAATAACAAGGAATCTGAATTTTTAATCATTGTTCTCCACCTTTTCAGCTGTGTTGCGTATTGACAGGTAGTGACTGAAGTGCACAGGAGTGTTACTGTTACTTCAAAGGCCTAAAGGGCGCTGTGGGAGATAAGTACCAATACACAAACACAGCCTTTGGCAGAGATCAAACACTGATTTGAGATCCGGCACGCATAAATATCAGTGAGGAATAAGTGGCCTAATGAAGGGCATGGTATATTGTGCTAATCTCATCAAAGCGCTTCCCATTTAAAGCACACACACAGGCATTATCCTCCAATAGTGAGGCCAAGCGCTCTTTTGTGTGGTATCAGCAGAGCATCTCCCCTGTGACTGCTGGTTTTCTGGACTTCCTTTTATCATGGCTTTCTTTCCTTTTTCAAAACAGAAGATGGCAGCATTGCATCAGCTGTCTCTGCTGACAGGCGCCGCACGCACAAACTCCTTTTAGTAGCTTCTCTTTACACGCATATTGCTCCGGTTCTTCCGTGTTCTGCCAACAAGCTTAAGCATTGCATAAGCATAACAATTCGGTGAATATTTTGTCTAACAAAGGGGAATGACTCACTTCAGGTCTTCAAAGGAATGCATAAGAAATAGTAGGTGAATATGAAAAAAAATATAAAAAGCTCTCCCAGGCCTTCCTTTGATCAAGACTATAATTTAATTACCTGCATACCAAAGAGAGGCTTTATTTAGAGTTTCAGTCTCAGTCGTGCTTTTGTTTTCCTCACCGTGGCACGCTGAATTCAAAGGGAAGCTTGAAAAGTAGGGAAACAAACGGTTTTGCTCTTTAAAAGCTGAATAGATGTAAATCATAATGTAATCAGCTCAGTACAAAACTGATGTACTTACAGTAAATATACTCTGATAGAGCAGCTCTTTCTTGATGTTGTTTTTTTAGCCAAAGTTCTGCACAATAACTACAGTCATTTGATCATATTATTATTATTTGCTGCTAATTTACAGAATATGCAGGTATTTTGTAAAATGTGCATATTTTTCCTTCTTAAAATGCAGTCCCTCACAAGAATAACACAGTAATTACATTTTTAAATCGTACTTTGTTTTCTTAAATTTGCCTCATTTTGGTGTTAGTGTTTGGCACTGATAAAGTTCCTGTATTGTTTTATATTTATTATTGTCATTTTGTATTATGTTACAGCTTAAAAACTGTTGTTAATAAGCACACAATCCAATATTCAATTGATCTTCTTTGTGAAAGCTGATGACTATTTCATTTTTAATTGACACAAAGCAGGATTTTCACATCTTTCTGTTCTGTGTCTCCATAGTGGTCAGTGAATAGAAATTAATGGAGCTAAACCTGCATGTCTACATTTGAAATCCATATTTAGTCCATTAAATTGAAATTGTTTAAATCTAAATTATCATTGCAACCCCAACGACAATGGAAGCCTCGAGTCCTCTCTCCCTATGTCTCCCCCCTAGGAAGGAAGGAGAGGAGGAAAGGAATCAAGGAGGTACAGAATGAAAAATGTGATGCAGGCTGTTGCCACCTCCTACGCCTGGTTCTGCTGGAGGTCTTTTGCTTTTAAAGGGCGTTCGTTCTCCCTACTGTTGCCAAGTGCTGCTCACAGAGGATCCTCTGTTACTTCAAGAGTCTAACTTTGTCGGGTCGTACCTGTTTTTGTGAATAGTTTATACACCATATATAGCAACTTTATACGTAGTATCTATAGTGGGAAAATGTTGTAACCAGGAGAAAAATGCTCCTTTCCTTGAACTACATTACCTGGGACAAATCGCAGTTTTGGAGCTCTAAACATGTATAGCAAATCTCCCTTGACCTTTGACTCCTCTGTAAAGTAACCCCATTGGGAATGATCCGGCTTCCTGTCTGGTGTCTCTCACGGAGCATCAGCCTGTTCAGGCTGTTAATCTCGATTACCTCAAATCAAACACTTCTCTTCCGCTCATCCTCTCTCTATGAACCGACCAATTTCCTGCTCTCTCTCCTCTGCTTCTCCGCGGCGGTGGCGAGCGTAGAACATCCCGTCTTGCTCCTCGCAGGAAGGAAGTCTCTGCATTTCCACTGGGAATGTGACGGATTGAGAGTGTGTGCGCCTGTGTGTCAGCCCCCTTGGCATGTATTGCTTCTTGTTAGGGATTAAATAATACACAAACTGTGTGATTCAGTGGTAACAAATGGGCTGATTATTAGCTGCACAATGCTTTAATGTACTGTTTTTCACTCATATCATTCAAAATATGACCTGAATTTACTTACAGTGGCTTCGTCACACTCCAAAACCATCACCGGTGTTCCAACATTGCATTTAGCATGACTCCTCTATTTTCAGTCGCAGTGTCTTTGTGTTTGGTGTATTGATCCATTATCACTGCTGTCTACTCGCTATTAATAGTCTGGTATTGATTGTGGTATTTATTCATGTGTTATTCATTCAATGTGGCTGAGTGGCTTTGTGATGGGTGTGTTTTAGAGGACACCTTTGTGGTGTCTCTTAAGGTCACCTGGATACAACTGTAGAAAAATGATGGCTTTTACTTAAATGACAGTGTCTGTTATGACTGGAACTATTTGTTTCCTTTCTCCATTGCACATTTGGATTCGTAATATATTGTTCATTGAAGTGTTTCCAAATCTTTTAGAAGTATAACTGTGTTGTTGTGCCGCTCAAATGCTGTTCAAAGTACTTTTTAAATTTGAGAAGGAAGGAAAGTGCTGAATTCTTGAAATCTTCCAGTGTTAAAAATACTCAAAGGAAACAAAGTAGAAAAGTTCAAATTAAAACATCCACTCTCATGAAATCTCTGTATGACTTGATTATTGTGTTTGTCTGAACTCTTCTTACCTCGAATCTTGGAGCATATTGGGTGACAGCTGATGTGGTCACCTTTCAAACAGGAGGCATGCAAATCCTTTAAAAATTTCTGCATGTGTTTCTGAGCACTGTTCACATTTCGATGGTTTGAAGGCTTAAACATTCCCATATTGCCTTCTTTAACGTTTTAAAAAGGATTCTATAGAAAGGGGATAAAACTCAAAGAGCAAAAACTGAATAGAAAAACATCTAAGTTAAAAAAAAACAAAAAACAAAAACTCAGAGCTGCAGATATTCTGTTGAATTCCAGGCCACACATTGAGAATAATAGAGGTGTAATATTATCTATCCAAGGGTAGGATCCACAGGCTGAGGGTAGTTTATTGTATGCCTTGCCTGAACCACACAATCAATATTTAATAACGGACTAGGTGGACTGGTGCAGTGATGAAAGGATAAGACGCCATAATGTGCCAGAGAGCACATAATGTACAGCTACGTGAATATTTGTGATATGTAGTTCTTAAAAAGAAGAAATTTGAGCTTTGTGGGTCGCAGCTTTGGTTTAAAGAGCTACTTTGACGTGAGGGGATCTGCAGTTTGTCTGAGTTATTAGACCCATTTTAATAGTCTGTGTTTACGTTTAAAAGGAGCAAGCGTTTTCCTGAACTTCCCATTTGTGAAGACTTCAGTTATGGTCGTTCCTCTGAGGTAACCTTTGATGATCAAAGCAAAAGTACCGCTTTTGTTGTTGTTGTTGCAATTCAAGCACATGTCAAAAACCCCTACTTGATATCTGTGAGTGAAAGGTGAAAACTTTGACCTTTGACTTCTCTTTCCTCTCTACTGGGGATGCAGTTGTGACGGTGAGACAGTACGGGAGTGGATTGGACAAAGAGTGGACATACAGTGGACAGGCCTCGCCCAGGACAGCGGACAGCACAGGAAGGAGGACTGCGTGGGCCGATGCCTGATGAGGGAATGTTCACAGTTAGCCTTTCCCCGATCAGAGCCCACCTTCTTACTAAAGGCCAATTCAGGGTTTCATTTCAAAAGTTGGGAAAAATATCAAACGTCGCAGTCCTCAGTGGGACTAAAGTTAGTAAAAGATGGCTTTTGAATGCAAATAATTTAGCAATCGACAGTATAATTCAACATTTAGGGAAATGCACTCATCTGCTTTCTTGGCAAGAACTAAATGAGGTGATATTAGGACAAAGGAAGCTTTAGCTAGCAGCTAAGTTAGCTTAAAGAACGGTAACAGCTGCCTCTATATGTGAAATAAAAGCCACTCATCAATGCTTACAAAACTCACAAACACACTTAATCTTTAATCTGTCCAAAAAGCAATGTGTAAAAGGACAAATGGCTGTAGTAGGGAGCTATAGACTAGCCAAGTGTAGGAACTTTATTTCAGTTGCAGCTTAATGTTTATTTGAATAAAGACAGATTTCAGTTAAATCCTGTCTACACTGGAGGAGATAACAAAATCCTCACTGACAACTTTCTCACAAAAACCTCCAACAGCTGCAGTTTTTAACCTATAACCCAACCTATATTTCAAGCATTTTGACACCGTACAATTTCACCAAGTGCCTCAGCTAAACAAAGATTAAAGTAATCATGTAAAATTTGAAGTCAGCTAAAGGTGTTTTGTTGTGGTGCCAACTGTTTTACCCTACTTTGGGCATATGCAACCACAGGTATTGCCTACCTGCTGATCATTAGGTGGAACTCAAGTTTAAAGCAACTTTTGCGTTGACTTCACTTTCATCTTTTATACTGTTTATGACTCCAAATAGAAGACCCTGACCACACATAATCCTAAGTCTTCTACAGTGATGACAATACTTTAAATGCATATAACACCACACCAATCCAAATCTGCCATTGCAGCTAACTAGCTCACATTAATGTTGCCATTATTCCTTCAGTTTGGTTGCCAGTCTGTCCTCTACCATTGTTTAACCAACACTGTGACCACTGAGGGTGAGAAATGTATAACAGGGTGATGGCCAAAGCTCACCTGGCATACATTCAATGACCTGAAGCAAATAAACACTGCCTGTCAAGATGTGGAAGGACTTGTTGCCAGTTGGAAAAGGTAACGCTAACCACTAGGAACTTGTAGCTGACTGCATGTAGTCATACTGGTGCACATAAAATAGCGAGTAACAGTATGTACTCAGTTTAGAAAAACTTTTTCCACCTGACACTGTGAAAAGAAAACAACCTAAAGGTCACCAAGTCCCTGCAACTCCAAGGATCTAGAGATATATATTTCTCAAAGACCTAAAGGAGAGAAGGCCTAACCTTTCACCAAGAAAGTGCACGAGTGTATCCCCCCCCAAATGTCAAACCATTCTTTTAAACGAAGGGATTTCTAGACCCAACTAACAAGCTTTTTGTTGTTCCTGGTCAAATTTGGATTTGCAGGATCACGTGTTGCCATTTTTTGGGTTGAGTAACACTTGTTGACTGTCGCGCGACGACTTGGGCTACACAGTAATATACATACAAACACCTCGATGTATATTTACTATGTTTCTTGGGAACAGCATAGTGAGTTGTCATTGCAGATGGAGTCAACTTTACTATGTGATAAAAACAAAACAATAACCAAAATAAAGAAATGAATAAAAAAAATAAAAAATAAACACGAACATGAGAGGGGAAAGGTAGAATGAGAGGGAGAAAGAGAGAGAGACTATGACGAAGAAGAGAAAGAGAGAAAACGAGAGAATGGCGGGGAGAAAGGTTGTGAAACAGTACAACATCAGACAGCCACTGGAACATAACAACACAGAGAGAGACAAGTATTAGGAAAAATGGTTTAATATAGGAGACAGAAGCAAAAAACTGCATCACACAAGAACATACGTTTACAAAAATAATTCTGACTGCTTCAGCTACACAGTTAGTTCACAGAGAAGGACAGAGAAACCGGAAAAATCTAAACAGCTAAAAGCAAAAATCTTCTAATTAGTTGATCTCTTTATTAAACTAATACATTAATCCACTGAAGGTGACTAAATATTTCTATTCCTTCTTTTTCTATAATTGTCTTATCGTGTAGACGACACAATACAGAAGTCAAATGAAACTTACCGCTGTTGTATAGACAAACTTGCTAAGAACTATTTATAAAGCAAAAAATGAAACATCTGACACTCACCTACGCTCTGTTTTTCGGACAAAAAGGGGAAATAAAAGTAAGAAAGAAAGGTAGAAAGAAAGAACAACACTCAAGTGAGGAAAAAGAAGTGAAAGAAATAAAGCCAAAGATCTCCTAGAAAATCTTATATCAAAAGCCAACTTTCTCGATGCCAGCTAGAAATCATACTCGGGGACCAGTCAGGGTCAGGCCACACCACCAGGCCAGACAGCGTTTTTTTTTTTTCTAAGATTTTTTTTGTTGTATCCTTTAATCTCCAGTATAAAAAATTCCACTGGTACAAAATGCATAAGTACAATCAGTTGTAGAAATAGGAAAGCCTGCATTTTTTGTACTTTTTAAATCCCATCCAGTGACAGATTTTCGAAGAGTTGTCAAACAAACATACATCACGCTTACAGGATCCACTGAAATGCATTGACTTTGGCTTCTCTCGAGACAATAACTTTGAAAACTACTTGAAAACCTTTTTGAGAATTAAAAAGAAACAAATCAACAACAGCAAACAGCAACAACAACCCCAAAAAAAAGAAAAAAGAAAAGAAAATTGGATAATCTCTACAGACAACAAGCTCTTTTTTTTACGCCACAGGAAGAAAGAACACACAAAACATTTTTCCTCAAAAAACTCGACATAAGCCATAATGCAAAAAAACGACAAGTTCAATTTTTTTTTCCTTTCAGATTTCATTGTTCGATAAATAGCACTTAAGATAATTAAGAAAGAAGGAGAACAGAGAAGTGAACAGTGACAAGATAGAAAGATTACAACGAGCATCGGCGATGACAGCCCCTGAGGCGAGCCGCTCGACAGAAACTCCGTTTCTATGGCCCTGTTGTGCTTCGACATGGACACAAAGACGAGATGCTCCACACTGAGACTGTGCGACGTTGGGCTTGTGTGCAAGTTGGTGAGATTTGGCAATTTTTCGTTGCTTTTTGGGGACGCTCGGAATAGGGAAACGACAACGCTCGAATGAGCAGAAAAAAGGCGCGATTACACGAAACCTGGTCCATCGACGCTGATCTGGGGACTGTCCCGCTTTCGTACAGGTAGCTATGGCTGTTTGTGGCACGGCTCATGTATGTGTACTGCATTTAGGAAAAAAAGAAGTCAGCTCGCCTCCCTCCGTGTGATCGCATAGAGTTTGGCATCGCGTTTGGTCTCGGAGAGCGGATAATGAAAGCTGTATTGCCTTCATCTCGACTCTGGCTGTTGTTTTGGCCTGCGCGTGGGAACCGTGGACGTGACCCTTCCCTCTCCAACCAACAAGCGCTTTATTTCCCCCGTTGCTATTCCAATAAGACGTCTCTCCACATAGCCCTGTTTCTAATAACCCCGGTTAGCCTGGGAGACAACAACCAGACAGAGAGGGGCATCCTTCAAACAGATGCCTCCATCTCTCTCGTTCTCTCTGAATCGCCTTCAACTGCAGCGAGGAGCCATTTCAGCCTTCCTGCTGTGGCCAATCGGACGAAATGGCGGAAGAGTGAAAACCCAGACGAGTGAGAGGTTAACGGCACACAAAAGTGAACCTAGACTTGGCACACATCACTGACTGACAACATCTCCTGTAATACTGGTACAACGCTCCCTGGTTAAGGCGACTGGTGAGCTTCTGTAGAAAATAATGCTGCCATCTTTATTTTTTTTGTTGTTTTTGTGGGGTTTTTTTGCAGACCGTAAACTAGGCTTTCAGGGAGGGGGAACGGGGAGCAGTTGAATAGACTGACAACACTGTGCCATGTAAACGGCTCGACTATGAAGAACGTCAGTAACACACTTTGGCATCTAAACATGATTTTGGCCCGTTTACACCACAAGACTCACACATGGAGAAGTCTCATGACCACTTATATAAAAAAGAAGAAGAGGAAACGTCAGAAGGATCAGGTTCGGCGGCGGGGAAATCAAACGAGCTCAAAACTTACTCCGGACCCGTCCCGCCTCTCTCCTCTGACCAGCCGACGCCGGCGTGTGCTTTTTCCTCAAAAGATCGAGGCTCGTTTGCGAACGAGCGAGTCTTGCCCTGTGCTTACATCATGAAAGCGAGCACGCTCGTCTAGGTGATACACAAAAAGTAATGATCCTCGCCGTCTGAGACAAACGGCGCCGACTTTGGAGATGTTCTGAACTCAACAAAAAGGATAAGAGAGTTCTTGAGAAATAAGGCTTTGCGTACGACTCTCACCTCCATTTTTATTTATTTATTGATCATTTTTGGGGGGAGCTGAGGAGCGGGACGGAGCGCGAAAAAACAATCAAAACAATCCACGCTGAAGCCTGACGTCTGTGTTTGTGTGTGCGCGAGATACTAATAGAGAGAGATAGAACAGGAGTGCAAAGATTTGTGGTAAGGCTTTGATGAGTAAAACTGCTGTACAATGGCTAAAAATATCAGTGCGTGACTTTTGTGTGTGTGTGTGTATTTCTAAAGTGTGTGCGTGCACGCTGGCGGGCAGTAGCGGTTGCTGTAGAGGTGTCACACTCAGGGGCTCTCATGCACAATAACAAAGTAAACTGTGAGGTCTGCACGAGAGTGTGTGAGCGTGTCCGTGTGTGTATGAATGTGTGCGCGCGCGTGTGTGTGTATAGATATATATATGACACATGGGCACTTTTTTTCTTTTTTTGTCGATTTTTTTCGTTACATCTTTACAAAGAAAAAAAGCAAACATGACATTTTCAGGCAACAAGACCACAGAATAGCAAGTTAACAAACTTTTTTTTTTAAATCTATATTTTTAAATATGAGGGATCCATACAAAACACTTATAATAAAATACCCATGTTATCAAATAATTTCACAAGAAATACACTGACGCGCTAGGCAGGAAGTACCTTTCAGAATTTGGCACTAAACTCCACTGATTTTGTCTTTTTTTCTTTATAAGACATTTTGCTGAACAACAAAAACACATCTAAATATTGTTTCCCACGAGAGAAATAAAATAATAATGACATTGATGCTTCACAAGCTGACATTTTATATATATATATATATATATAGATATATTTATATTTATATATATTTTTAGGAATTTCATATAGGTAATTAACCAACAAGAAATTTAGCAAATAGGGACTCCTTAAAAAAAAGAAAGAAGAAAATTATAATAAAAAACAAAGTAACTGTTATAGTAATATGAAAGGCTTTGTCTATTGTTCAAGTAAACTGATTTTTTTTTTAGTCTTCTCTTGAAAAACATGAGACATTTAAGACCGTTAGACTTGTGATGAAACCACAACTAAACTCACGAGAAGCACCGACGTTAACGCGGGTTACAGGTATCGTAGTATTTTTTTTTCCTCTATACATTTAAACAGTAGAAAATATAGGTCATTTCATCATGTGCATTTAAACCACGGATTGTCTATCTGTGAGTCAGTTCAGCAAAAGGTGACACAAGTAGGTAGCATTTCTCCCCCCCAAACAGGGCAAATGTCGTTTTTTTATTTTTACCTTTAAACTACTCTAGAAAAAAGTGGTTCTATATATAGACTTTGAATGAGAAACAGAGCCACTTAAAATGGCCTTATCAAAAAACTTTACACTGCCTGAAAAATGTAAAAACCATTAGAGAGCTCTGAGAGAGTCTAATATTGATCAGACAGTTTTTATTCAAAACTGTTTGGAAGTAGTCTTATTTCTCAGAGAAACTGACGCCGACTGCTTCTGGCCCGCGCTCTTGTGGCTGTTTTTGTGTGTGTTTTTTGTGTGTTTTTTTCTCTCTCCATGGGCACCAGAAGCAAGAAGACGCGCCAATTCCTGTTGTGAACTTTCAAGTTTACTTTAAATGAAGAAGGAAGGAAAAAGAACTGACATAATAATAACAGCAATAAAGAAGTAGAAGAAACAAAAGAAAAACACATTGTATGGAAATCACTTTGCCACAGGTTGTTGCTTTTTCTCAAAAAGAAAAAAAAAGGAACATTTGTTTATCCATAAAAATCTCAGTCTTTTTTTTTGTTGTTTTTCATACGAATGCAGCGTTTTCTTTTATGTTGTTGTTGTTCACATTGATTCATTTTCTTACCCACACCTCCCTCCCTCCCTGAAAACCCTCCCAGAAAACAGATCCAAATGAGGTCACATGCAAAAGAACCAAAAAAACAAAACAAAAACAAAAAAATAAATAAATAAAAAGACCAAAAAACAAACAAACAAACAAAAAAAAAGTTCAAAAAAGCTAAAAGTTCAAAAAAGGTCAGTAGACGGCGGTGGCGTAGGAGGAGGAGGAGAACCAGGTTATGATCAGGTGAGCTCGGAAAAGACATCAGAAAAAGCAATGACGGGGGAGGAGGAGGAGGACGATGGCACTTTTTTTTTTGGGTGGGGATTTTTTTGTTTGTTTGTTTTTGTTTAAAGTTTTGTGTTTTGTTTTTTTTTTGGACACCACGGAGACATGCTAGGCAAACGATGAGCTAACAGGCATGGAGATGGGTTGTTCTAAAAGGGGGAAAGAAAAAACGGGAGAGGAGAGAGTTACACACAGAGAGCCAGAGCACCACACCACTACAGCATTTCTTTTTTTATGTAAAAAAAATAAAAGAAAAAAATAAAGGAGAAACAACAAACAGCAAACAACAACAAACGAACAACAATGCAAAACAGCAGAACGGCAACACCACTCACTGATTTCATTGGCAAATATTTTAGCTTTAAATTTGTTTTTTCTTGGGTTTTTTTTACTAATATAAAATGATATTAATGTTATAAGTCTATATACTAACAAGCGACAACACACATTCACTCATTCGCATGTACGCGCACACACAAAAAACAAGAAATAAAAAAATGAGCACCCAAAGCGCTATCCATCAGATCCCAGATGGATGTTCATTTGGGAAAATTATCTTTTTTTGAGACTGGGAGCGGGCGGGGAGGTTCTTTTAACTCGTTCTTTTCTGCTTTCAGATCTTTTTAAAAGTGGGCAGGTAAAGGAGGGGCTACGAACAAACAAAAAAACACTCAAAACAAACAAAAAAAAACTTTTAAATAACAACAACAAAAAAAACGCAAGGAAAAAGGTTGAAATTCGACAAGTGAAGAAGTAGTCCCACTATGGATGGAGAGAGGGAGAGAGTGGTAATAAGAGAGAGAGATGGATGGATGGATGGATGGGTGGGTGAACAGCACAGAGAAGAGTGTGGTGTTGGTGGTGCTGGTGGGAGGGGCTTCGAATGGCGGCAAAATGTTTTGGTGACTGTGGTTTTCTGCACTGAAAAAACACCAAAAAAAACACCAGAGAACCCAATTCCACGAGACTTCTCCACGAGGGTCTACTTTATAATGATGCTGTATACTTTATAGGAGTCCAATAACTTAACGATAGGCAATAAATAAAATCCTTTTTTCTTTTAAATCTGAGGCAGTAAAAATGCTGTATAAAAATAGAACTGCTTTTTTTACAAATAAAATTTACAGGCCTGTGGCTTTCTGTACTTTGAATTATTTTTTTTTAATCTTTCAAACAAACATCAAGTATTTTCAGTTTACCCCCTCAACCCATAAACTCTTTTATTAGTAGTAGTAGTAGTAGTATTATAGCCTTCATCAAATTCTGGATGTTATTTTGAAAATGCTCTACATGCTGTAATATCCCTTTCACAACAAAGACCAATGTGATCTGACCCAGAAATGTATTTACTAATTATTCATTTTAACCTTTGAGAAATAAAAAAAATCTTTTTTCTTTTTTTTAAATTTTCACATAAATAAAAGCTGGAGCATGCGTGTTTGTTTTCCTTCCTGTGGTGCTAGACTGTAACTGAACGGCAGGTTGATGTCGCCACTGACTATTCTGTAAAAGAGGCCACTAAAAGTTTTGCAGCCTTTGCTCCCGGGTTGCCAGCAGGCGTAGAGGGGTTTTTGGAGAAGCAGCGGCGGCCTGCAACCAACACCGCGGAGGTCAAAGGTCGAATGTGCATATCGGCGTGCGCGTCAAAAATTTTAAAAAAGTAGTAAAAAAAAAAGTTAGAATGAACCATTCGCCAGGCCTCAGGTTCATATTGAGAGAGAGAAAATTAACAAAAAAAATCTTCATGGCTCCTTTGTCTTTACGTCTGTCCTGAAAAAAGTATAAATAATCACCGAGAAAAGTTTTAAATAACTGCTAAGCAAAAATCGAAAAAAAAAAAAAAGCTACTTCCTTCCATTATTATTAAAAAAAAGAAAGAAAAAATTGCACAAAGTAATGGTGGTAATGGAAGCGTTCATGTGTGTTATAAAAAAAAACTGTAATAAATAATAATACTTGAACATAAGAGTCTCCAAAAAAGCAAGAAAAAAAAGAAGGAGGAAAAAAAAGAAAGAAAACAAGGCGTGTGTCTCCCTCAGGGTGGTTGTAGGTCGTCTCCCCCTCCCTCCCACATCCCCTCCCTTCAACCCTCACCCCCGAGTCCCTGTGTAGAGAGGTCGTGGCTCGGTTTGCTGTTTTTTTTTTTTCTTTTCATTTTCATCATTTTTGCTTTTTTTCTGTGGGGGGACTTACCCTAGCAGTGCTAACATGGGGAGCAGATAGACCCTAGTGCTAAGATCAGTACGGTTTGCTGTCGTTCTTGGAGCGCTTCAGCTGCACCTTCAGCCGCTTCATGCCAATCTGGAAGCCGTTCATGGCCTGGATGGCTGCCTGTGCCGACACTGGATTGTCGTAGCTGACGAAGCCTGCGAGGGGACGCAAGAGAAAAGTGGACGGTTAGAGGAAAAGTCAGAAGAAGGTCAGCTGAGAAGAAACTGCATTAAAATAGCAACAAGAAGGCTTTTAAAACATTATTGAGTCAGACTGATGGATGTCAGCTGGTCTAACATGGGACTACTTCATTCCCAAACAGCCATGGCAGAGGGCTGCCCCTGTCTGAACCTGGTTGTGTGCTATGTTTCCTCCTTCTACCTAATGTTGTAGGCTTTTCCTTACCGTGTCAAGTGCCTTGAGGCAACTGTTGTTGTGATCCTACCTACTTAAATCCTACATTGCCTTGTTCTCAAGTTATCGCATTCACAAGATTTTCAGAAAACTTAGCCTGACTATGAGATGTCACTGATTCAAACTCATGTGAAATGTTTAAGATGCATCTGTGGCATCAATTTAAAGCTCCAGTGTCGCCTTGTTTTCGAGTTCTTGCATGACAAAAATACTATACAAGACATCCTTACCTTGTTTCTGGGTCTTTGATACGTTTAAAAAAAACCAATCCTGGTACACAATAAGAGAAGACTAAACTGTAATGACGGCCAAAGGGATGCTGGTTTGTTGCATCAACAAAATAATAAAAGACTACAGCAAATAAATAGATTATAGACATTAAAGCATGGATTTACTTTGACAAAGGCCACTTTTGGTTAAGAAAGTAAAATTAAAGGTTTTGAAGCTGACTGTGAGGTTATACCGAGATTTATTTTTCTATCTTCTCCTCAAAAAGTCATTTTTGTTTACGCTAATGCTTCCTTTCCCCCCATAATATCTGCAACCTCTGAAGCTGACAGTAAACTCCTCGTCTCGCTTGTCTCACATCCATCCCCGCAATCCATTTTCTGACAAGTACCAGACGCTAGTTTTTTCCTGGATCCATGCTTGATTTAGTTCTGTTTTCCTTAGTTGCTGCTTGTGGATTGGGTATGTGTAATATTTAGGTTTTGATTTCCATACAAATGCAAATCTACACGATATTTGCCCTGGATTTACTCCAGTACTTTTTTTTTTAAACATACCATTAAGGAAAACATGTAAATCCAGATGGAAAGGAGTCACTGAATTCTTCTTTGTCAAGCTTTTCATGGAATTGGCTAAAAGTTCCCTCTAAAGTAAATATGAATTACTTATAGAAGATGGACACAATGGTTTGAGACGGCAACTTGAATTTAGTTTGTGCTTAGTTCACAAGGACTTTTTAAATTTTACAGATCTATTCAAATCCAGGTAAATTGAGGTATTAGTGGAATGGCTCTTCTCTTGAATTG
The DNA here is from genome assembly GCA_015108175.1 of Pelvicachromis taeniatus. Taxonomy (NCBI): domain Eukaryota; kingdom Metazoa; phylum Chordata; class Actinopteri; order Cichliformes; family Cichlidae; genus Pelvicachromis; species Pelvicachromis taeniatus. The sequence goes on from VURO01022547.1 coordinate 48,034, forward strand.
TCAGGAGTTTATGTTGGCGATTCATTTGAGTTACTTCGGGACTTATAATAATAAGTACCAAATTAATAACTTCCACTAACTTTCTGAAGAATCTTGCCATGAATGTCTATCTTTCTCCATGGTACTTGAAGTAAAGCACCACAAAGATTTAAGACTGATAAGATAAAAATAAATAAATAATCTATTTCTTGGTAATAGCTCAGACATGTTTTGGAAACTGGCCATCGGAGGGCAACTTCCCAGTGGAAAACTTGTTCATTTTCGGCTTTATGAGCTGATTATGAGAGACGGAAATCGTCACTATTTTTAGCAGAACTGTCTCCTGTTACATTTGTGTCATGTGGGAAGGATGGTAGAGTTGGATAAAACTCTAAACTTTATAAATTGCCTATTTTTGATGAGTATGAGGCTTCCTAGCTGTTTGCTATTTCAGGTACGTAGTTCAGCCAGATCAGATAGTAGAGCAATCCCTGCTGTGCTTGTAATTATTGCTTAAATATTGAAGCTATTCAAAGTCTAACAAAACATTATATGTAGCCACCAACATAGCCACAGACTGGCTCATTATACCTTGTTTTAAAGCCTTGAATTGGGCATTTTATTCATTGCTTCCTTTGTGCTTACAAACTAAGATGCGACCCAATTCCAAGGTAGCCTTGCTCTGTGGCTTACTGTTTTTTTTTTTACACTAAATGGGATCATATTTTACTTAGAAAATAAGCATCATGTATTAAATAACAAATTAAATGAGTATCAGAAGGTACAGATGAATATCTGTACCTTCTGATACCAGAAGAAATGCACATTTAAGGCACTTTGATACTACACAGTTTATGCAGTCAGACCTTGCCGTCCTTCATATTTGAGGACTGTTCCCTTCAACAGCAACCCAGCCCCTGATTTATGACACAGTCAAGAAAAAGAAATCGTTTCAGGCATTTGTGTGCATTTTGTTTTTTGCTACCGTACCGAAGCACTTGCTAAGGTTTGTCTGTTTGTCGATGAACACTTTGGCAGAAACCACATTTCCGAAAGGCATGAACATCTGCAGTATGTCCTGGTCTCCAAACTCCTGGGGCAGGTGGTAGATGAACAGGTTGGCACCTTCAGGACCTGAGGTGGTGGAGGGGGAGGGATGATATGCAGAGCAGATATAAGGTCAATATAGTTTTTCCATTTAAGCAAACCTGCAGCAGAGGGAGCGCTGCACTGTGGCTGTCGTCATAGGAACTCGGCACAAGCACACCGCTTCCCACAATATCCCATGACCTTGGGTTTGTTATTGAATTTAAACAGCATTCTGCAATTGTATTGAAAATTCAACAAAGATGAAAGCTTTTGGTTTTCAGCTAATAATTATATTTTGGTTCGCTGCAAACAAAAGTAGTTCCCTATTCTTTTGCTTTTGATTTATTCATTCTCTCAGCTGCATGTAGTCTCTCTTAAGAGGGGTCATAGGGTGCCCTCCTACCCAGCCTCTATCGCACATTCTAATAATTCTAATAGGTCAGATCTCTCAGAATCATTTAATATGCTCTCCACAGCTAAATGAAGCAGCAAGGGAGCCCAGTGTTTGGCACATCTTTGTTCTCCCTGAAGGGTTTTGAACTCCTGGATGGACTGTCAAAGAAAGACAGCTTCTTTACAAATTTATCTTCGCTGCAAGCCGAGATGAGAAGTGCACAAACAAACAGTATGTGGCTCTATTTGTTTTACTAGACATTTCATCATCTGGTTTGTATTCAGCGCTGTCGTCTAAAGCTTTTGGGTAAATTTAACTTCAGCTGCCAGGTTCTGTATGTGGGCGGCACTTTGCAGCAGCGCTGATGTACAGACTGACCAGTTTTCACATTTTCTCTCTCAGACGCTGTAATAAAAGTATTGATCAGAATCCAAGAGAGGTCTGATTAAATGCTACTTTTTTGGGGGGCTACTAAAACAATGTGAAATGAGTTATTATAAGTGAAATAATGGATATAAAAATAAGTTTGTCCAGGTGTAAAATGAGAAATTTGGTTTTAAGAGATGAGGATGCACTTTTTTAAGAACTGAAACGAGGTTTACATTTTAATGTTACATTTTTGTAGCTCTTTGCCTGCGAAAGGACAACATTTGACAATCTCCCATTTCCTAATGATAAGTTTCAAACTTCAGAATATACACTGTGTTGCCAAAAGTATTCAGTCACCCATCCAAATGATTGAATTCAGGTGTTCCAATCCCCGCCCTGGGTCGCTCTCAGGAGCTCAGCATGGTGCCGTGATAGGATGACACCTATGCAACAAGTCAAACAAAGTGGAAGTGATTGGTAATGACAGCAACTCAGCCATGAAGTACTAGGCCATGTAAAGTAACAGAGTGGGGTCAGCAGATGATGAAGCGATGGTGCACAGAGGTCGAAAACTTTCTGCACAGTCAATTGCTACAGACCTCAAAACTTTACATGGTCTTCAGATCAGCTCATGAAGGGTGCTTAGAGAGCTTCATGGAATGGGTTTCCAAGGCCGAGCAACTGCAGCCAAGCCTGAGATCACCAAGTGCTGTAAAGCACGCCACCACTGTATTCTAGAGTAGTGTTCTCTGGAGTAATGAATCAGGCTTGGATGACTCTAAGTTTGACGGTTACCAGGGTAACGGTACTTGTCTGGGGGGAGATTGTGGTGTGGAGATGTTTTTCAGGAGTTGACCTCAGCCTCTCAGTTCCAGTGAAAGGAACTCTTAATGCTTCAGCATACCAAGATATTTTGGGACAATTTCATGCTCCTATCTTTGTGGGAACAGTTTGGGGATGACCAACATGACTGCGCACCAGTGCACAAACCAAGGCCTACGAAGACATGAATCAGCAAGGTGTGGAAGAACTTGACTACCTTGCACAAAGTCCTGGCCTCAACCCAACAGAACGCCTTTGGTATGAGTTGGATTGGAGGCTGTGAGCCAGGCCTTCTCATCCAACATCAGTGTCCGATGTCACAAATGCGCTCGTTGAAGAATGGTCAGAAATTCCCATAAACACGCAGAAACATTGTGGAAAAGCCTTCCCAGAAGAGCTGGAGCTGAGAATGGGATGTGATGGCAGACGATTGAATACGTTTGGCAGTATAGTGTATCAAGAAAGTTGTGGTTTGACGATGAGAATAGTTTCCAGATTTTGCCACTAACATCTGATGCAAACCCTGTCACTTTGTTCTATCAGCAGGCGTGAAATATGACAGAAACCCCTCAGTTCAGAAAAGAGCTTCAAGGGTTACGACTAGTACACTTTCAACGAGTTAAAAGGGCATCCTGTCTTTAAGGCCAATTTTTTATGTTATTAGCACAAATGTTAATCACTTGATAAAAAGTAACATTTAATGAAGACATTACACCACACCACTATAACTTTATAGAGTCTACTCTTTGTTTCAGCGCTTAGTTTAAATGACTGTTTGCTTTTCTGAAGAGCAAATCCTGGAGGAGACATGTTTAGGGGGGAAAAGTTGGTGTTGCAAACACTCTCAAATCTAACTCCCACTGAGCAGCACTGATGTGCAGACATACAGCCTCAGGCTACTGACCCTCTTTCTGGCTGCCGGCAGCCCCTTGCTGCTGCAGCAGGGACTGGCTGTAGAGGGTGGGCAGCGCGGCGGCAGCGTACTGCTGGATCCCTGAGTAAGCCTGCGTCAACGCGTCCATCGTGCCTGCCGTCCCGTTGGTGAGCCCTGCGCCGCCCAGGCCTCCGTTAAGAGCCGCCATACCTGAGAGCATTTGAGCAACTTTACATAAAACCCAACAATAAAGAAAGAAGAGTGCACTTACTCATTAGCGCTCCCACTGAAGGTTGTGTTTTTTAACCACACATACACACACACACACCAACACACGCACAAGAACGTACATGACACGAGACACGCAACGCACAAACACCTACAGCTACGCCGGACTGTACTGTAAATTGCACTCATATCAACAAACACACAAACAAACGGAGGACGAACTGTGTGACAAGAAAACACAAAGGACAAACACATAACAGCACAGGACACACACAGAGGATTCATTTAAACACGATAAAGTATGAAGGAAGCTGATGACAGCCAGAGCTGCACGGGTATCTCGGAGTAAAAAGCATGCAGCGCTGCATGCGCGCACACAGAAACACACTCGGAGACCACAGCAGCGTCGACGAAACAACAAAAATAAATAAATAAAATAAAAATAGGATGACGAATTATCTTTCGCATCATTCAAAGTGACTTTGTTAAACAAATACTGGGGTTTGATCATGTGTGCTTTTCCTGAGTGTGACGGCTCTCTTTAGGGGTGAAGAAAAGCACGCGGCACCTAAAGGGTAGGCGGGGAGGGGAGGGGAGCGTGGCGATTTTAAAAAGTGAAGGAACACAGCAGTAACACTCATTAGCTGCATGTAACGGCTTAATATCACAACGGAGGGCAACTTGTCAGAGGGGGTCTGACACTGGCTCGGCGTCCTGTCGCCTCGCCGTCAGACACAGTGAAATAAATTATCACTGCGGCGCTCTGGATTATAGGTCACTCATTTATTCAGGAATAATTGCACCAGTGACCTTTGCAATTCAATTAAGGCCTAGATGTGTTTAAATGAGGCCGGTTGTTGGTGGTGGGTGAGTGGGAGGAAGGATGCGCAGGGGGCTCTGAGAGGAGAGAAGGGTTAGTGAGGACAAAATGGGATGCAAAATGAAAGCGACCCATTCGGCTCGGAAGGACGAGCACGTGTGTGTGTCTGTGTGTTTAGACATGTTCTGTGTTTTTGTACCTGCGTACGCTCGAGTAGACGCGTATATGATTTACACAGCGGATACAGCTAGTCGAACCGAAGAGCAGTAAAGGTCAGGGGAGAATAATGTGGTGGAAGAGGCTGGTTGTACAGGATCTCTGCTGTCATAACAGCTCTGATTAAGATCCCAGCCCCGTCTCCCCAGAGGTCAAAGGCGGGACGCGCACCACACGGCTCGGCAGATGCCAGAACGCCACACAGGGCGGCCTTGCGGTCGATACAATCCACATGTGGAAAGAAACATGTGCGTGACTCGCTTAAATGGATTAATGAACCACCCAGCTGTGTTAATGCTTTGACAGCAAATTTGACTTTTGTTTAATTTTTTTTTTTACTTTGAAAAAAGAAAGAAAAGTCCTATTTAGCTTTTTTATTTGGAACAAAAACAGACATTTTGGGCTCTCAAGTGCAACAAAATGATCAAATATTGTATTTCCTAGCGTGACAACGGCCTGAAAAAAAAAAATGCAGTTTCTCTTTTTGACATTTAAATGATCAAATTTGAGTTTGTTTTGTGTTAAAATCTAACACAACACAGCTACCTTTTATATTTTTGGCATGTAATTCAAAAGATTTGTATTTACCAGGCAGGAAAATTGATAGAATTGTATTGTGAGGGTACAATTACAACATTTACATAACAGTAAATGTGAAATTGGCAGCTACCCAAAGGAAAAATTAAAATTTTGGTCTTTAGCCACCCGTGCAACTTGTCCAAAACGCTTTGCGGAAATAACAGAAAACACAACAGTGACACAACGAGACTGACGCGATGTGAAACGACGACACAGTGACAGCCTTTGTTAGGCAACAAGCAGCACGCCAACTACGCCAGGATGGCACACCGGCACTCTTACAGCAAGCACAACCCGGGACACAACCAGGAAGCGGATGAAGGATGAGTGGAGGAATGGATGAAATATGTGTTGCCAGATGATTTTATGCGGTAGCTGTCTTTAAAAGAGTAATGACTATTTATTTTTTAAGTCAAACTGAGACACAGAGAGACGACGGGAGGAACCAAACTCTGGGAATTTTAGCAAAAGTGGGAGTACCAGAGCATCACGCTGTCTTTTATCTGTTTCAGAAGAAAGCCACGTGGTGCACGGCGCTAGTCCGTTTCAACATTTCTGATATTTGTATACTTAAGAATAACTTTTCCCATTAGAGTTGGACAAATGTATGGATTTTTGATATACTCATCCTTCATACAATGAGATTAAATATTGATTTTCTTTGGCATGCATTTTCCTCCTTCTACTACCAAATCTGCACATTCTTGGTTCCAACAGATTTAAATGCAGAGTTTGTTTAATGTACGAGTGAATCATTCAAAGTCGTCAGAAACCCCACATGAGTCAAACCCCCCGACAACTGCGGCTGCGTCTCTCTGCACTGACTCACAGGCTTTGCGTTAGTGATGTCGACGTTGGTTGTGTATGATCAGAGGTGGAGGTGGAGTGGCTGATGGCAGGGTGAATACTCACTGTTAACGCTACCTGCTAGTGCATTAATGTTGTTCAGGCCCACAGTTGCTCCTGCCAGGCCCTGCAGGGTGCCCAGAGAGGTCAGAGAGTTCATGGCGCCGGCGTTGGAGCTGGCTGTGGTGCCTGCTGCTGGGGGAAGAGGAAGAGGAGGAGGGGGAGGAGGATGAACAGAGCAAAAATAAAAAAAGGAGGGACAAGGGCAGAGGTGAAGAGGGAGAGTAGGAGACAAAAGAAGTGGACGTGTTACATAAACATATAGAGAACAAAGCAACAAGGTTCCTTGAGTACAAGTGCAGGTTTTTGCACAGTTTGACCTTCATTTAAAGCAAACAGTAAGTGCTCCATTGTAGCAAATTAGCATCAGCTTTTGGTGCGTTTATCACAGACATTGATGACAAGGAATTTGGAGAGAGATGTGCTACACAGACCTACACAGAGCTGGCTCAGATTACTTCCTGTAAGTTCGTCTCTTTAATGGCTGCACGTTTCAGTTTCTTGAAACTTGGTGGCAAGCTGAATCACAATAATTGTCCATTATCGAATCTAAACATTTACCAGTTCTAGACCTTGCAGGTTTTTAATATGGCTCATTCAAAGTCATCTTCTCAGGCAGGTCCAGAAAGCTATTTTTAGATCCCTCTCTTTCTCCAAGTCTGGTTCTGACCAACCAGAGTGACCAGATCCCAACAGGCTAATGCTGAGAACGAGCCACAGTCTTTCTTGTAGTTGTATTTCTTTATCCTTTTTGGTCGTTTCAATCATATTCAAGTAAAATTTGTATGGTTTTTGACTTTTTGGTTGCAGCATCCTATCAAAACGCGAACCTGCTTCAGATTTGTGACAAAAGATTTTCTTTATAGCCATAACC